>CAIGQW010000317.1:4053878-4067819 GCA_903798125.1 Danio choprae | reverse complement strand
ATATATATATATATATATTTAAATATTTATGCACAAACACGTGCGTAAATGATGTACAAAACAGCCACAGGTCAGATGACTGCTAATTAATACAGAAAACGAATCTTAAATTTTTCTAATTATTGAATTTCAGTAATGTTTTCAATAACAATAGTAATACTTACAATAATAATAGTTTTTCAAACCTAACATTTGTTTTTTTTTCAGTTTCTGAAATGTTGTGTGACCAATAGTTTCAGTCATAATTTCAGTTTTCAAAAATAATCTTGATGATGTGCGGCAAATGGAATGAGATGATTATTTATTATAAAACATTAATCCTTCTGTGAAATGTTTGAATTTGAGTATTTCCTGTTATGTGCTTCTTCTGAAGAAAGCTTTATTTCTTTTAGTTTTGCTGCAATATTTTTTTTCAACTACTAAGGTCAATATTATTGTCACGACACACTGAGGACTGGACACCGGAGGTAAGTATATAAACAATGCTTTATTAACAAAGTCAATACAGCTTGACTGAGTTCTTGGTGAGTTCGTAGAGAACAAGGAAGTCATTGCAGACACACGACACATGTAAACGTTGATCCAGGAATACAAGGGACACAGAGACGCTGGAACTGGAGAAACACTGGATATCATCGAGGAGACACTGTAGCAGGAGAACCGCTGATGGATCGGGAGAAGCTCAGGGTCTGACTTTCAGGACCGACACAGGCTGACTGGGAACAGGTGCAGGTGCTTGTGAACGAGTGCAAGTGGGTTCAGGTGAGATGGATGAATCCAGCGACTGCCTGACAATTATTATCCCCCTTTAATAAATAAGTATATTTTTGATTGGCTACACAGTTGTCCAATGACTTGCCTAATAATTAACCTTCTTGCATAGTTAGCCTATTTAAGACATTGCACTTTAAGCTGAAAACTAGTATCTTGCAAAATGACTAATAAAATAGTATGTGCTGTCATCATGGGAAAGACAAAAGAAATGAGAAATGAGTGATTACAACTATTTTGTTTAAAAATCATTCTGAAATGGCCTTGATGCTGGTATTGCCTTACAAAAGGATTGAACAAATAAACTGTATGTTTACGAATAATACTAATACAACTAATATTATTTAGGTGCAGGCTAAAAGCACTGTTTGCAAGCCTTGTCACTCTGAAAAGAGCTTTAAGGAGGATGTTTGTTACACCATTGGGTGTCCTTTGAAGTTGAGTCCGTTTTTGCCCTCTCACTTTGACTCTCGTCTAAATGGGTTTTGAGAGGCCTGTGAAAGTGAAAGTCTCAAAGTGATGTGAGTGTGTAAGAGGTCTAAGTGACATTTTAAGATCACATGGAGTGGACAGGGACACGTCGACACTGTTTGGCGTACAGGAGATGTTTTGATGATGTCATGAGACTGGAAGTCGTGCCTTTCCTCTGAGTGAAATACAGTCTCTAGAGAGCATTTCCGATGTTCTGGACGTTTAGAATACATTGGGGGAGAATCACTTTGTGTGGAAGTAAAAACTGTTGACAAGATTTTCTACAGTGTACAGTCCATTACTTCTCCCTTCACAAGATTTCTTAAGGAAGAACTAGAAAGAAATGTGGCAAACAAGTTTTAAGGACATTAACAAACAACCTAGTTAATAGTCAGTGTCCTTTTCAGTTTAAAGTCATTCATTAGAATATTTAGTTTTTGATTTATTTCACTATCCTTTCATTTTATTACACTGTTTTTTCCAGGGTCTTTTGTCAGGTTATCATTTTAGAACTCAATTGGCAAGAAACGTATAGTAATTCTTTTAATCCAACTTCAATTAATATTTTAAATAAGGACAAACAGTGCTGTCAGGATCTTGTGTTCTAAGTCTGATATTTATTACTTTAATGGTGTGTTTTAGTGTGGTCGTTTTGCGTGTTTTTCTTTGTATTGTGTGTATGTGAGCCTTACCGAGCACACATTTCTATGGTTGACCCAGTTTTTTTTTTTTTTTTAATTCGAATTTTGAATTTGAATCGACTACAGTATTTGAAAAAGAAACTTCATCAAATTTTCCAAACAGTCTCAGCTCTTTGTGACAAATGTTATTCAGTAGACGCCGATCTGTTCCATAGTTTTATTTTTTGCTCCAAGATACAGATCTATTAGAACGGAATTTATGAAGTGCTCCCTGAGATTTCTAGGGTGAAATTAGTGCTGGATCCCATACTTATAATTCTGGGATTTTCTGAGCTACAGCCAAGAAGTTATTACCCTTATTAAAAAAGAGGCCCCAACTTGTGAACGATATGGCTCAGATATGATTTCTTCTTTTCATGTAGAGTGAATTAGGTACTGTTTGAAGGGAAAGCTTGAGCAGTTTGACAAAAATCTGGCATCTTTTTATCTGTTACCTAATGGACTAATGCATCATTAGCGTGTAATGCTTGAATATTTTTTTCATCATACTTTGCCGTTTTAAACGGGTCTTTGTAAACAGATCTTGTAAGTAATGGTTTGTGATGTAGATTCCTCCTTACTCTCTACATATATGCATATGTCATATGTGGACAAAATGTGTAAAATTGTGAATCCTTTTTTTGAATCTATGTCTTCAATACAGCTTATTTGACAAAGATTTTCTACAGTGAATATGTTTTTTCAGCATTTCAACATTTGTATTCAATAAAGCTCTAGATGTAACTATTACTGAGGATTGTAAGTACATATAGCTAAAGAAAGTACTTCTTACACACACACACACACAAACCTGATTCAATAATGGAGAATGGCTCCACATGATAGAAACAGGTTATGTCTACTCAGATGCTTCGCATGCTATAGGATGAACTTAATTGAATCAGGTTAATAGCCTCCTTCACACTTCACACGTTCAGGGCTATTTTTCATTCATCAGTGCCACGTCCCTCATTTTTAAAGGGGTCGTGAGCTACCTTTTATTTTGTACTGTTCTCTGAGGTCCACTTACTTTATCGCGCTCATCATTTAGAAGTAATAGATTATTTTTCTGTCCTGATTTGACCTCCCCATAAACTCCTGCATATTTGTTTGACAGTCTGCATCCAGCATAGATGGACACTGCTGTGATTTAAGTCAAAAACCCATCTTTAAAATATTAGATTAAATGGTTCAATTGATCTGTAATAAGAAACAAAGCTATAGTGACCTCTTTATAAAACACTTATTCTTCTGTGGTGTATCATTGTGACTTGTTTATAATCAAATGTGCTGTAAAATGAAATAAAAAATGGACAGCATTCTTCATTAAAAATAAAGTTCTTTCTTAATATTGGGAGCAAAAATAAAGCAATGCGAAGACTAGCATAGTGAATCAGTGGGCGGGGCTAAACAGTGATGTAGAAGCAGGTGTTGTTGATCTTCTTTGGAGGCGGAGTTTAAACACTTCTGTAATAAAGTAGCACAATTCTTTAGTTTTGGCGGATTGCCTTCAATATAAGCTGTTTTTAAACTATCAAGAAAGCTTTGAGTATTGATTTCTCAGTTTATGACCCATTTAAGAGCAAAAAGATCTCTTTGCACATCACATTGAAGAAAAAATATTTTCAGATTTGACATTGTAAAACGAAAGCACTTTTTCCACATTCATGTTGATGTACTAAACAGCATAGCTTTGAAATGTATTTTCTGTTGACTGACATTGCAGAGTTTACTGGTATTTTAGCACTGATGTGTAAATGGTGTCTTACGCATAAAAAGGGCATTCATGGGGTTTTTTACTGGAAAGTCATTCTGTGAATCACTTTGTTAATCAATGTGAATCACTACTGTTGAGGGTTACTTTTATGTCTTCATAACGGCAAGTTAAATGCAATACCGGTGTCATTCGTGGCACTACTTATTTTCAACAATACAGTGTATACAAGGTTTTTTTTGTTGTTTTTTTTAGCATTTCCTCAACCTCAAACATTTTAGAACATTTAAAGCAAAAGTTTTAGTCTCCCCATTTTCTCATCCTGCTAAAATGCATAAAACAACACTTTATTTTAACATTTTATGCATTTAGCTGAATTCCTAATAAAAGGAAAATTAGCATGAGAGCTCAATCCAATAAAAGTACAGATGGGACTGGAAAGTTCTGTGAAGGATCTGGGGTGTGAATTAAAGAACACAAATGCAGCAGCTCAGTTTTAAAACGCCAAAATTAAGTTTTAAATGGAGTTAGTGATGATAAAATGCTTGTTTGTATCAGTGATGGTAAGATGCGCTTTATTACAACACAGGCATTAATTGTGTTTTCGGCAACGTTTAGTAAGCTGACCACCACAAACTTTAGTAAATCATGTAACATGATTAATTTAAAAACATGTTTTGTCTGGTCAACTCTTTGTAAGACTGTGTCTTTAGTAAGTCCTGAAAGTACAACCCCAAATCAGAAAAAGTTGGGACCGTATATGGAAAACGCAAATAAAAAGAGAAAGTAGTGATTTCCAAATTTACTTTGACTTGTATTTTATTGCAGACAATATGAACACAAAATATTTCATGTTTTGTCTGGTCAACTTCATTTCATTTGTAAATATAGATCCTTTCCTGTCATTGAGACCTGCAACACAATTAAAAAAAAAGTTGGGACAGGAGCAATTTAGGGCTAGTAATGGGGTAAATTGGCTAAGTAATGGTGTTTAAAACAGATGATGTCAACAGGTGATTGTAATTATGATTTGGTACAAAAGCATCATCCAAGAAAGGTCTAGTCCGTTAGGAGCAAAGATGGGCCAAGGTTTTGAAATGTTTAAAAACAATGTTCCTCAAAGAATGATAGGAAAACATTTGGATATTTTACCTTCAACAGTGCATAACATAATTAAAACTTTCAAGGAATCTGGATGAATTTCAGTACGTAAAGGACAAGGGCCAAGCCTAAGCTGAACAACCATGATCTCCGATCCCTCAGGCGGCACTGCATCAAGAATCATCATTCATCTATAACCGATATCACCACATGGGTTCAGGACTACTTTGGCAAATACACATGGGCTCAGGATTACTTTAACTGGTATTGGTACCACAATACCAGTTAAATCTGTGCCAAAAGGAAGCCCTATGTTAACAGTGTACAGAAGCCCTGTCAACTTCTCTGAGTTCGGAGGCATCTGGGATGGACCATTATACAATGAAAACGTATACTGTGGTCAGAAGAATCTTTATTTCAGGTTTTTTTGGGGATCATCCAGACTGTTACCAGTAACAAGTCCAAAAGCCAGGGTCTGTCATGGTATGGGGTTGTGTCAGTGCCCTTAGGAAAGGTAACTTGCACTTCTGTGATGGCACCATTAATGCTGTAAAGCAGTGGTCCTCAACCACCGGGCAGCAGGCCGGTACCGGTTCGTAGATCAAATGGTACCAGGCCGCACAAGAAATCTTTCATTTTTTCCATTTTATTTATTATCTAAGTCTGGCCGATCTTTTATTTTGAAAAATCTTTTATTTTAAAAAATATTTTATTTTGAAAAATGACCGTATTCTCTTGATTACATCTCGGTCACTTGAGCGCCCAAATTGAACCCACAAGCAGCAAAATGAGTAAGAAACAGGCGTCTTTGTAAAGTTTCTTTGTGAAGGGCAAAAGGCCCAGTGAAGGACCCGTGACCTGCCAAGGAATAGATTTGCAACCCATTTGTCAACAAGTCTGGAGAATTCACCATGTCTGTGCAAAGAGATCAACTGCTGGAGATCCCAAATGACAGCGGTCTTTTAAGGGCCGTTCACATATCGTGTCTTTTCTAGAGTTTGCGCAGTTGGTTATTTCCAATGGAGGTGCGCGGCTTGTATGGAACATACACATTTCATTAGACTAATGTGCTTTGTAATTTTCTCCATAAATAAAAATGAATCAGAGTGACAGCAATAATGTTTTGTCAGCTTGTCATTCTATTAGAAAAAAGTTGATGCAACCTACGAACCACTGCCCCTCCAACAACCACACCACATGCCCGTAACTGTAACTGGCTGCAGTCTCGACCTGTTTCAAATAGAGAATGTGTGGCACATTTTGAAGCGCAAAATGTGACAACAAAGACCCCGTACTGACTTAAGACTTGTTTGCAGGAAGAATATGGCAAAATTACACCTGAAACACTTCATCACTTGGTGTCTTCGGTCCCTAAATGACTTTTAAGTGTTAAAACAGGTCGTCTACGAGTCATTTAAGCACCGGGTTCCCCACAAACATGCGGTGCGTCACTGGTAGAGGGGGCAGCACTTGTTCCGGCCGCGCTGGTGAATTCTGCTTCACAATGACAGGAAGAGCCAACATCGAAGGATCAAAAAGCGTCGTCGCTATGAACGCTTGGCCGCCACAAGCCAGTTATCTCTGTGGTAACTTTTCTGACACCTCCCGCTTAAAACCCCAAAAGCCGGAAGGATCGTGAGGCACAACTTTCGCGGTCCATACTCATACTGAAAATCAAGATCAAGCGAGCTTTTGCCCTTGTGCTCCATGGGAGGTTTCTGTCCCCCCTGAGCTCGCCTTAGGACACCTGTGTTACCGTTTGACAGGTGTACCGCGGTAAATGCTTTACTGTTCCAACTTTTTTTTTAAATGTTGCAAGAACCAAAATTGGAATATGTGTTTATTAAAAAAAAAAAAGAGAGAAAAAAAACTAATAAAAATTATGAGGAACATATGAAATAGTGTTTGTTGTATTGTCTGTAATGAAATACAAGTCAAAGTAAATTTATAAATCACTACTTTCTTTTTTATTAGCATTTTCCATACTGTCCCAACGTTTTCTGATTTGGGGTTGTAGTTTTAACACCAAATGAGGGTTTGTAGTGCTGTAAGCTTTTAGTAAATCTTATTCTCCCTTCCCAGATCTATGCAACGTGTGATGAGAAGTGGAAATCTTGTTGATTGAGCTCCTCGATTGAAACATGTTCTTTCAAAATGAAAACTCTGATTTAAGCCAAAGAGCAGCGCTTTCAAGTCAATTTAACCCGAAGCAATCACGTTTGAATTAGAAACCTTGTACAATGGTGTTAAATCAAAATAAGCACCATCAAAACATATTTTGAGCGAGATTATAAATTAAGTCAAATCTAATTAGCTTGTTCCTTGCATGTGACATGAATAATTAATTAAGTTTCCTTTTTGTACTGTTTAGCAGTTTTATTTGCGGTTAATCTTGATGTTTTGTTTGGTGACTCACATACGCAAAATGATTCATTCATGATCCTAGTGAATGTGTATGTGTGGGTCGTGTCTTATTTATTTATTCATTTTAATCCACAGTAGGGGAGACTGAGGATAGCTGGAACATTTATTTTACCTTTCTCACTATATCTTTGAGAGCTTTTAAGTCAGTGTGTTCAAAATGTATCTGCTATTAAATGGCATAGATGTTATCTTTGTGGCACAAACAGAAAATGCACAGTTTAGTTTCAAACAGGAGGAGTGAAATGTTACAATCCACCCCATAGTCTGGGTTAGTTATAGCATTATGATTTAAAACAGGGTGAGATGTAACAATATAAAATAAGAATTATGACAATAGAAGTGGATTTGAAAGCTTCTTATACAACACTGAGCTTTCAGTATTATTGGTGTGTGTCTCTGTGTTACAAATCTGAATAAAACGAGCGTCAGCTTCAACAATTCAACACTATTTATGTGTGCATGCTTCATAAGCCCACAGAGCAACAGGTCAAACACTGAACACAAACTACTTTGATTTGAGGTTTTTTTCTTCCAAGACCTGGATACTGTAGGAATGCTGAATACAGTTTGAATACAATTTGCTTGGGGCTGGTGGTAACATTTCACTGATGTTACAACTAACCAACATTTTGGTTGTTACAACTGACCAAGTCTTGTAGCCATGTATTTGCTCGCCTTATAGCTAACAGCTAAAACATTATTACCAAACACATGCATTAAAAATATCTACATGTATATCACTACTTTGATGGGTTTAACTACAAATCAGGCATTGCTATCCCAAGAAAGTTGAGTAAAAAAAATATTATTGTCTTGGTTCAAATGTAGTTTTTCTACATCTGCTGTGTCTGACACAGGACTCTACATTTTTGTATGTGGAATAAAGACTAATCTGAGCATACAATCTGCTGATTTGTAAGTAGTCCCTAATTATAGAGATTGTAAGTGTTACAACTGTCCCCGGTCTCCCCTACATAACCATTCAAATGCACCAAAGCTGTATTTATTAAATGACAAATACAGCGATGTGCTCACGTATTATTACAATTTAACAACTGCTTTGTATTTTCTAAGGTGCTGTATGTAAGTTTTTGACACTTCTAAAGCATAAAATACCATAATATGTTTGCAGATATTTAAGAAACATGCCAAGTGAATATTCATTGAAAATGTGAGTTACGTGCTGGAATGGGTGTCTTTGTTTTGGTTCTTTTAAACCGCCCACTGCCACTTTAGCCAATTATATTTCAGCACCCCGGGTTGCCTTGTTGGAAAACCGTGTATTTTATTCATTCAGTCAGAAAGGCTCTAAAAAAAAAAAAAGCATCTGTGACCGAAATGCGACCTCCGGTGGACAGTAGCAGATTCCAAAATGAGACGCAGATTCAGAGTTCCACATGAGGTTATTAATTAGCAAATAATATAAATATTACAAAGGTAAACATTAGGTGAGTGGGTTACATTTGTAAACCCCGTGTCCTAACAACACGCTATGTGACGAGATTTGCAGTGATAAGCAATTTGGCTGTTTGCACCAGACGAAACACAACAGAAATGTAAATACAGCCATTCAGAAGCACAGAATATGCACTCACTCACGAAATGGTAAGCTTTATGATCTATTTAATACATATTAAACCTCTTTAACATTGTTAAATGTAGATGCTGAATCACTGATATGTGTTGGTTTGCATTATTTCACAGTTCTAAAGTTCAATTTCAAACGATTTATTTTATTTTCAAGATCTGAGGTGAACTATCTGCTGCTGCTTACAATAGTATGGCAATACATGTCATGTAAAATGCCATTCAAACTCACATTGTTAGCATTTAACACTGAATAAAGCACATGAGGTGTACCTGAGGTGATCATGTCATCAAGTTTTCTGTTGTTCAGCTGCAGAAAAATAGAAATCGTTTGTAAAATATAAAATCCTGGTATTGGTTTGGACAAAAACTCCTTTTAATATGAAAATATTCCTTCTATCGGGTGGCATTGCTTTTATTTAGAACACAATTTAAATCAGCATTTTGGCTCGATAGTCAGGCTCGATCCTGTTGGTCCTCAATCTGACAACCTGTGCTTGCGTGTATCGATCCAGGAGTGCAATACCTAGTTCAACCACTGGGTGTCAAACTTACATACTGCACTTTTAATATGTTGTAAAATTCAGCATTGTTACTTCAATCTTCGTTTTCACATGATTCTTCAGAGATAATTCTAATATTCTGAATTGGTGCTCAAGAAATGTTTCGGATTATTATTAGTGTTGAAAACACTGTTAAAAAGGAAAGTTCACCCAAAAATGAAAATATAATCATCCTCAAGTGGTTTCAAACCTCTAGGATTTTTTCTTCTTCTGTTGAACACAAAAGAAAGATGTTTTGAAGAAAGCTGAAAACCTGTAACCATTGACTTTCATATATTTGTTTTTCCTACTATGGGAGTCAAACGATGCCAGGGTGTGTAAATAGTAAGTAAATCTTAATTTTTTTAGGGTAAACTATCCCTTTAATGCTTTTTTTTTTTTCAGAGTTATTTGATCCTGAAGAAAAGCATTTATATGAAATAGAAATTTTATGTAACATGAATTAATTTTTACTGACACTTTTGATTGATTTAATGTGTCCTTGCTGGAGAAAAGTATATTTTTTGTATAAAGAAAATTCATATAGACTTTTTAACAGTAGTGTATATTTTAAGGTCATGTTGTTTCACAGTTCAGGCACCATGAATTCGTCTCTTCACATCAGTGGGCAGCTTGAGCAATGTCTTAAAGGTTATTTTAAGTGCCAATGAATCGCGGTGCAAAATAAACTAAAGTTTTAGTTTTCATTTAATACATTTCATATCACTGATATTTGCTAAAAAAAATTAAATTTGCTTGTCAGTTTATTCAGTGAATAGCAAAGGCACTTGCATCGCAGGGGTGAATGTTGTATCAACAGCTTACCTTTTCATCACTGCTAAGCTCCGGGTTAGCTGATTAATTCAGATACATCTCTTTCTGTGGCAGCAGCACAACGACATTCTGAGCGAAAATGTCAAGGTCACTGCTGCAGAAATAAGCTTCAGTCCGTTTCTTTCACTAGACTTGTTGAAACGGCTGGGTTTTTTATTTTTTTGCTTGGTGTCTGAGGCTTTCATTCCTAACACAAAGCAGCTACCTAGAGCAGACAGCACACTTATTTCTCAGCCAGATCCTCTAATAACACAAGCATGTCATGGTTGAAATGTTTTCTCTATTCGTTTCTGTTCAGGGTGGCCATGGTTCAAATTACATCTGGATGTTTGCATCTAATCGCTGATCGAACCTGAACCTTCTTTGCCTAGTCTAAAACAGATGCATTGGTGTGATTGTGTCTGCTGGAATGAGGGGCGAAGGATGTTTGGTGTATCAGCAGGGAAAGGAGCAGGGGCATGCGGTGATGGACAGATCTCGCACTGGGCCTGTCAGTGGAAACATGCCTGTAGGGACGCACTGATATAAAATGGCTCCAGTCTCTTTTAGCACACACCAATTTGCCAAACTCCATTTTGGGGAGAGGAGTGTCAATGAAAGCTGGAGTGGCATAGATTAAACCGGAGAAGATTATGTTTTAGGAGGGCTCATTGCTCGTGGACGTTTTGGGATGCAAATCTAATAAAAGAGCTTTTTACATTTGAAGTACACCTGGGTTAACCCTTGTAAACTGATTCAAATGATCCGGTCAAAGTGAATCTCTAGTTAATATATTACTAACTCAAACAATCTGATCAGAGTGAGTTTCCAGTTGTTGTCTCACTGATTCAAATGATCCGGTAAGAGTGAGTCTCCAGTTAATGATTCACTGATTCAAGTGATCTGGTAAGAGTAAGTCTCCGGTTAATGATTAATTGATTTAAATGATCCAGTAAGAGTGATGCTTTATCCCAATTCGCATACTTATACTATGCCCTAAAAGTATGTACTTTTTTGTGAAGGAAAACTATATACTTTTGAGTGTGTAACCAAAGAGTATGCAAGCTTTAGAACATACTACTTCCTTGTTAACAGATCGTTATGTTGCTTAGTTATGTCCCCTGTCAATCATCTCGACACATCATCCACATTTCTGTCATATTTAATTACTTATTACCTTATTGGAGAAGCAGCAGCAGGATAATCTTTCAAATCTTTCATTCAGAGAAATCTCCTCAGGTCTTTGGATAATTATGCATTCAGAAGTCAATGTCCAAAGTTCACATTGTTGTTGCAGATGACATATAACACGGAAGACGTGATTTAAATATTTTCCAGTTGGCTGGATATTAATTAATAGTCATTCAAAAACTTTACCTAAGCCTCTCTGCTTGACGGTTGGTCTTGCTCGTCTGCCCTGTTTGTAGTTTATTTACACTTTTTAACCGAGTTTGTAGTTCTAATCAAATTCATGTCCAATGCACAATGTATTGTGAGCAAATTTAGCGGTTAAAGTATGGATGGTTCTACACTTCGAATTTTTATCGGAAATATTAGAGCATCCGGGAACCTTCGGCACACTCTTTTCAACATACTACAGTATGGGCATACTAATTCTATTTCCCAATACTACTTAGGAAGGATAGTATGTGAATTGGGATGCAGCCCGAGTCTCCAGTTAACAATTCACTTTCTTCAGTTAACTCTTCACGGATTCAAATGATTTAGTCCAAGTGAATCTCCAGTTAACAATTCATTGATTTAAATTATCGGGTCAGAGTGAGTCTCCAGTAAATTCATTGATTCAAATGATCCAGTGAGTATTTAATTAAAGATTCGAATGATCTGGTAAGAGTGAGTTTCCAGTTAACGATTCCTTGACTTCAGTGAACTGTTTGCTCATTCAAATAATCTGGTCAAAGTGAGTCTCCAGTTAATGATTCACTCTCTCCAGTTCATTTAATCAACCAATTAATCGATGATTCAGCCAGAGTAAGTCTTTAGTTAACTATTCATTGGTTCACAGAGTAATTCTTCAGTTAAAAGGTCACTGTCTCCAATTAACATTTTTTTATTTAAATGATCTGCTCAGAGTGAGTCACCAGTTAACAATTCATTGATTCCAATAATCTGGTCAAAGTAAAAAAAAATAATAATAAAACTTTAGATCTTTTGTGCAAATGTATGTATAAAAAAGCATGGCTTGACTTAAATGCAGAATTGCAGAGTTTGTGCAAACATCCACATCTTTAAAATCAGATGCTTCTGCTGTTCAGTTCTTGTTCAATCAGTTGTTGTTTGACTGGGCTGCACTAATGATAATGAATGTTGACTTCTCATGTAAACCCTATTGCTTAAGTATCTGTTGTCATGTTTTAAAGGACTGTTCACATCAGGGATGATAATATGTTGACATCACACCAATGGATGATAATGTTTTGACTTATAATATGGTTTTGTCATCTTCTGCTTCAAAAACTAGCTGGAGCCGGATTGATTCTGATTATGTTGGGTTTTTTAAATCTTTTTTTAATATAAAAACAAATTAAGATGGTGATTTCAAGCAATGATGACATTTGATGGAGGGACATCATAAAGCGGTTCTTGCTGAGGTTGAGGTTTATCGATCTGCCTTGATTTTACAGGTCAAATATTCCAGATGCTGCTGTGGGACAAATCTCTGTAAGAAAAGCCCCGAAGTATCTGAAACTAATCAGTATTTTTTCCTAGATCATGTTTTTATAGTCTAAAATGTTTTCGATTTGGAGAGTTTCATATTTGAACCAAGAAGTTGAGTATTTACAGTCCTGCGAGAGATGTTTTTTTTTTTTCCCCTTGTGTTATGTTTTTCAGCTTACTTTCCTTCTTCCCTTATGTGAGTTACACAAAATTGGTGGATATGAGCCCTGAAATTGCATTCTCTCCCTGTGATGAAAGGAGATTGCTTGCCTAGCATGCCAGTTGAGGAAAACCAGCATGCACGACAAACGCAGTTGCCAGGGGAACATTTTTCATCCTCAACTAGGGGTGCGTGAGTCAGGTTTATTACTTTTGGGAAACAGGGTCCTGCCTTTATCTTCCTGAAAAGACTCATAATTATTGCCCTGTAAATTTACGGCACATTGCTGCGGAAGGCAGAGCGAGCGCCGAGAGGCTGCCGTTCCCCTGCCCCATAATGCCCCGTTGATAGATACGTGCCATCATCATTCAGTTGATAAGTCTGCAATTTTTCAGAGGAACTGTACAGCAGAGGTCTTTTAAAAGACGTTCCTCTCTTTTGTTCTTGGTGTGCAGCGCGACTGTATGTGTTTGAGTAATGAGTGAGAGCAATTCAGTCTTCAAGTTCAAAGTGAGAGCTGTTACAGAGTTGCTCTGAGAGCTCCATTAAACCCTTAGGATGGATCTTGTTCATTTGGTTGGTTCAAAAAACAACTTATTTTTCTTAAAAAAAAAAAAAAAAAAAGACTCTCTCTCTCTTTAACCAGACACTTGTTTATGATGCATTATTTTCTAGTCTGGCCAATTCAGTAAAACTTTTCCCTGTATACGTACTCTGTGTGTTCTCTCTGTATAGGCATGTCTGCTGCATTAGTATCAATTTCCCACATATTAAAATGGACACAGATATTGCTGTAAGTTTTATGCTGTTTAAATAATAATGTTATTTATTTGGTCCTGTTTAATGTGTATTGTGAAATGAACAAATGTTTATGAACAGTTTAAATACTGTTCCATTTTCAAAATAGTGCTATTCATAAATAAATAATTTATTTATTTATGATCATTAATGAAGGTTATTATTATTTATGATCATTTATAATAAAGGTTTTATTTATTT
>CAIGQW010000317.1:4036120-4053478 GCA_903798125.1 Danio choprae | reverse complement strand
CGAATTAGCCACTGAATTAATGACTGAATTAGCCACTAAACTGACAAAACGTAAAATAGTTAAGTTTCCTCATGAGATCAGGCTGGCAGTTCACACAAAGATGAAAAATCTGCCATCATTTTCTCACCCTTGACTTATTGCAAACCAGTTTGAGTTTTTTTGTTTGTTTTGTTGAACACAAAAGAAGATATTTTGAAGAATTTTGGAAACCAGTAACCATTAACATTCACTGTAGGAAAAAAAAATACTATGGAAGTCAATAGCTGCTTTTTCCCAACATTCTTCAGTATATATTCTGTTCAACAGAAAAAAAAAACTAAAACTGGTTTGAACAAATCAAGGATGAGTAAATGATTTTTGGTGAACTGTCCCTTTAACAGTGAACTGCTTCGATATGAGTATCCCTAAATTCATGCTTGCTGAATAACATAGCATATATTAAATAATGCTGCATGACTTCCTTACATTGACTCCATGATCAGTATTGATTTATGTTGATACCACTTCCAGGAATCAGTGATCAGTCTCAAAAATTCTGATCCGAGCACTCGAACAAGAAATGTGCAAATTCGGATGATTTCTGAAGAATCTTGTAACACTGAAGACTAAAGGAAAGACTCGCGGGAAAATACAGCTTTGGTATCAGAGTAATTAAAAAAGTAAATAATCTTTTATTCATGCATTTACCTTTATTTTTTTTTTTTAAATCATTATTATTTAAACTTACCGACCTCAATTTGTAATGTGTGTTGAATAAAACACTGAATGAATATCTTGCTAAAAGGCAGAACCGTGATCAGGAGAGCGATTTCAGTAACTTTCCGTTTATTGGGTCATCTCACAGCCAAACCGGCAACCTTTGAAGTCATATAGCCTGGCGCTCAAATATTAGATCGCCACACCATTTTTGAATATTTGTTTAGACTTTAAAAGCATGTCTGCCCGTGATTTTCAGGACAATCGCGGGAAAAAATCAAAACAGCATGACAGACATTCGAAGTTGACTTATCTACGAATTTTCAATTGAAATTCTCTTCCCGCCACAGGAAACTGGAGTATTTTGACATGCATCCAGCCCTCGTGAGTGATACAGGTAAAACCCAGCCACTTCACAGCAGGGGGTTTCCAAAGAAATATTAACAACCGGAATATAATGACCCTCTGAACTGTACTTTGTTTGAGACCATCACTATTACATTAGCGCTGAATAGAAAGATGGGAGCCCTTTATCTTTAATTACGCTTTTAGTTGAGAGGATCAATCCACCGGCCAGATTGTTCAGGACTCGATTAGGATCTTGGCCAAGACATTAGCCGCAAATATGGACCTGCTTCACCCACCGACCCGGGTTCATTACCCGATAACTGCATCCGAGTTACTGTTTTACAAAGCAAGGGCATGTTCTTCATCATTCAGACGCCATTAAATTCACTTTTGTCCAGCAACCAGTGAACCTGCCTTTCAGAAAGCAAGAGGACAGGCGTTCATTTCATAGTTGAGTGATCAATGAGGGGCGATGGCTCTCTGGATGCCTCTGTCTGTCTTCGTTCAGCGTTATGTATTCAGAGCAGTCATGTAACGTGCTCTAATGTTCTATTCATACTCTGGAATACAGGATCGGGCAGCCTCATCAGCTCATAGCCAGAGCTCACACAACCCGTATGACATGCGCTGTTGGTCCGGTAAGTTATTCGCTTTAAAAGAGCATCCATGAAGTCCATACATTGCAGAATGAATGAACGAAGGACCCGAAATGTCATCTAACTAAATCATTCACGTCATGCAGTGCCGGTAGGAAGTTTTACCATGCAAACTTTACCCTATATAGGCTACCTGTGATCCTGTTAGAAACGATGCAACATTGGATGATAAATGAGGTAATTTCACATTGTGCGTTTTTTCCAACAAGAAGAGCCAATTTGACAAAGAAGACAGGAGAGCTAATCTGTTCCCTCTCCTCAAAATGAATCATTCGGTGAAGAATACTTGAAATGTGTAACAATCACCCGGTTTTCACAGAGCTGGATGTACTGGGGGGGGGTTGTCTGTGTTATTGACTGAATAGTTTCAGTTTTAGAAACAGGTTTCACTTTTATGCAAACATAATCTTTTGAAAGCATTTAAATACTCAAATGTTTGGCTGATCATTATTACTTATGTGTGACCCAGACATGTATACCTGTCTGATCCAGGAAATTTATTTAATGCATTGTCAGAAACTAAGTGGCTATGTCCTACAAATTCTTTAAAGTTCATTCATATGAAAAGCTATAATTGTTTAAAGGAGATGTGCCCTCAGACTCCGTCCCTAAACCCAACCGTCACTGGGTATGAGCAAATTGTATGAAGATGTACGAAGGAGATCATACAAATTAATTCGAATTAGCCACTGAGTTTTATAAACTAATTTTGAGAGGATCACGTGCTATGATTGACCACGGCTGGTCTCACATCAACAATCAACGATAAACCAATCAGACCAATTCAAGCCTACATAAATAGCCCAGGCGACACGGTGGCTCAGTGGTTAGCAGTGTCGCCTCACAGCAAGAAGGTCGCTGGTTGGAGTCCCGGCTGGGTCAGTTGGCATTTCTGTGGGGAGTTTGGATGTTTATGTTTCCTCCGGGTGCTCCGGTTTCCCCCACAGTCCAAAGACATGCGCTATAGGTGAATTGAATAAACTAAATTGGCCATAGTGTATGGGTGTTTCCCAGTACTGGGTTGCAGCTGGAAGGGCATTCGCTGTGTAAAACATATGCTGGATAAGTTAGCAGTTCATTCCGCTGTGGCAACCCCTGATGAATAAAGGGACTAAGCCGAGGGAAAATGAATAAATAGCCCATTTTTCTTATCTCCCTTATCTTACTTTTTGAAGAATCCCCCCATCTCCCCCTTTTTCCTCTTATACCAGGGGGGCTCTCGAGACCTACTTGATCTCGGACCCCCTTCTATGCTAAATAACCAGGCGGAAGCCCATGGGCTCAAGAATCTCCGAGCTCAGGGTTCTTTCCCGGAACAGCATGCTAAACCTGCGATCAGTATCAAGCATTAGCTAAATGTGAACTCTTGTAATCAAAAAGGTAAGAATTTCCATGAAATTGCTCTGATATATCGAACACTGATGGGTCTCTTATTGTAAAACAAAATTTGTTAATGGACAGTTACCCATATCTCATGATTTTTGGGGTATTTTCTGTTTATGCTTGCAAATTGCATTATGGGAATTGGATTGCTGCTTTGCTAACTTATTTGTTGAAACATTATCTGGACTTGTTCTCACGCATTGCCTTGTTAATGCAGTATTTACGATGTTTTCTCACACATGCATCTGCTTATCTCTCAGCATGAGAAACTGTTTGTATTCTGTATTTAAGTTTGCCGATAAGAAACAAGAACATTTTTAGATACAGAAATATCCCCATTGCACTTCTTGACGTGTGTTCAGCATGAGAAGAGATTCTTTGATGGGGAAAGGCATAGTCTCAAAATAAAGGTGAACGACGTGACATGCAGCACCAGCAGTCATACTTCATGGCATACATGATACAGTTAAATTTGCTGAAATACATAGTACGTACAAATATTTTGAATATTAGTTATGTTGCTAAGAGTATTGCACAGTGGATAAGATTGGGTGTAGTGGTCACAGTGGTCCTTGGTTGCTAATTAGTGCACACCTGCTCAGTTTGTTTCCTGATTAAGTTCCTCTCGTATTCAAGCCCTGTTTCCTTCAACTTCTTGATGAAAATTGATCATGTTAAGTGGTTGTGCTACATTCTCTTGCAATCTTCTGGCATTTTCCAAATCCTTTAGGATTCAACTGTTTTTTCCCCATGGTTTGCATTTAGTGCTTTATACAGCACAGCATCATACTAGGACTGAGACTAATCATTTTGAAATTGTGAAATAAAAACTTGTTTGTCAGTATACAGTTATGCCATTTACTATATAATACTGTAGTACATTTACACTGAAAATAGTCTATTTACTCTGAACTTTTCATTCAGAAATTGCTTGTACAATTACAAAGAATTGCCCGTTTGTTATTATTTTAAGCAAGAAATTTAGTTATTGATGAACACAAAAATATCTTTATTCATTCATTTTCATTTCGGCTTAGTCCCTTTATTAATCTGGGGTCGCCACAGCGGAATGAACCGCCAACTTATCCAGCATATGTTTTACGCAGCGGATGCCCTTCCAGCTGCAACCCATCACTGGGAAACATCCACACACACACATACACTACGGACAATTTAGCTTACCCAATTCACCTATACCGCATGTCTTTGGACTTGTGGGGGAAACCAGAGCACCTGGAGGAAACCCACGGCAACACGGGGAGAACATGCAAAGTCCACATAGAAATGCCAACTGACCCAGCCGAGGCTCGAACTAGCGACCTCCTTGCTGTGAGGTGATCGTGCTACCCACTGCGGCACCGTGAGGCCCAAAAATATCTTTAGGTATACGTCATTTTTACTTTAATTTAGGTTATTTGTTGTGAATTAAATCATCTCATGTACATCACAGAGATGGTCCAAGATTAATATTTGTTGATTAATGATCATTTATTTATTTACATATTTCTATTTTGTTTTGTTTTTGGAAATAACACTTGAGAAGACTCTTAATTGTTATGTGGGCTACTTTGAATCTGCCTTATTATTACATAATTATTATATTTATAATTATAATTGCGAACCGTCCACAATTAGCACAGTTCACTTATAAATCTTATTTCTAAACTCTATTTTTAAAAGTTAGAAGTATCTTGGATGGCCTGAGGGGAATAAATTATCCATACATTAAAAAGATTTTGTGTAAACAATTGCTTTAAACCTTGTGTTGGCGTGGGTTTCCTCCGGGTGCTCCGGTTTCCCCCACAGTCCAAAGACATGCGCTATAGGTGAATTGAATAAACTAAATTTGCTGTAGTGTATATGTGTAAATGAGAGTGTATGGATGTTTCCCAGTACTGGGTTGCAGCTAGAAGGGCATCCACTGTGTAAAACATATGCTGGATAAGTTGGTGGTTCATTCCGCTGTGGCGACCCCTGATAAATAAAGGGACTAAGCTGAAGGAAAATGAATAAATGAATGAATGAACTGCTTTAAAAGGAAAATTCTGTCATCGTCATCATTCAATTGTCACAAACCTGTCTGATTTATTTATTTATTTTTTGTTTTGAGAAATGTTAGAAAGCGATAACCATTGACTTTCACAGTATTTGTTTTTCCTACCATGGAAGTCAGCGTTTACCAGTTCTCTTCAGAACATCTTCTTTAGTGCTCAACAGAAAAATGTCCATTTTTGGCTGGACTATCCCTTTAAGATGTTTTTACAGATGAAATGAATTGCCTCATAGTAAAAAATTTCGAAACAACTTGCCATTTTGTGTGCAAAATAAAATTATGCATCAACATTTGAAAATAAAAACAGAAATGTTGATAACAAATTAGGAGACTTTGATGCAAGCGCTGTGAAGAAAGCCTTACTGTATTCCTTCAGCATTACATTTATTCATTTCCAGGCACTTGAAGTTCATTCGACATGCATGTTGGCGTCTGTCATGTTAGCCCTAAGTTTGCTGATGGCTGTTTTGAGGCTTACTGCCATGTCCTGTATCAGATTCATCTGACTCAGGCTCTTTTGCATAATTGAGCTTCTGTTTGAATAGATTTCAATATATTAAAATTGATTGGACACACAAGTGTTATAAACTAGAGCAAAAGTGTTTTATATTCAGCGGCAGGTTTTCCGTGCCGGTCTCTAAGGTGATTATCAATGCCATCCGATATTATTATGAGTTTTGTTTCAGTTCGGATGGTGAGGAAGAGACGTGTGAAAAGATACCGGCAGATGCATAGATAACCAGATTGATCTCTGAGGGCAATTCAGGTGCGAAAAAACAAAAAAAGTTCAGGAAAATCCTGAGCGTCAGGAGTTAAAACTTCAGTAACTAATTCATCAGCTATGTAGCTTTGATATGAATCACGAAGACAGCTCTGAAAAACGCCCGTGTAAACTGTACTTCAGTGATGACATTAACCTATGCATAATTTACTCTGAACTTCGGGAATAGGAGTTTGGTATTCCATGGCAGCGTTGTATAACAAACCAGCCGAAATGCATTTAATAGCTGCTCTTACAGCCTGAGTTTGTTGCTCTCGAGGGGAAGTTTGAGAGAACTGCACCCCGCTGCACCAATGGAAAGAGGCTGAATTTGGCTCTCCTTTGGGTTCTACATGAAACTGCTTCGCTAATGAAGTCTCGCCGACTACATCCCAGACTATCACTACGCTTTTGCATACTGTGGTAATGATGTCTCTGAAATGCTAAGCTGCTATGAATGGATAAAGAGCGTTTGTGCTCTATGGCACTGACTCAGCTGGGGATGAATATTTGTGAACTGTTATTTGGCTCAAAAAGGGTGGAAAACTTCACCAGTTGCTCAAATTTAAAATGCATTTCATTTAATGCAATAGCCATTAAGACACTGATATGTTTTAGTAAAGTGGGAATGGTTGCTGCTCAATGAAAACCTCGGGCAATATTTTTAGTGGTTCAAAAGCCCTTAAAACATAACAATACACACAATTCACTGCAGTTTTTATTAGAAATGAATGTTAAAAGGCAGTGAAATATCAACAGCCTTAATTCCCTTTCATGCAAATTGTGATCTTAAACAGATTGTTGCCAAAACATAGAGACAAGATTAAAACATGAGGGTGGCTCAGTGGTTATCACTGTCGCCTCACAGCAAGAAGGTTGCTAGTCCGAGTCTCGGCTGAGCCAGTTGGCATTTCAGCGTGGAGTTTGCATGTTTTCACAGACAGTCCAAAGACATGCGCTATAACTCAATTGGATGAACTAAATTGGCCGTAGCGTATGAGTCTGTGTGTAAATTAGTGTGTATGGGTGTTTCCCAGTACTGGGTTGCGGCTGGAAGGGCATCCACTGCGTAAAACATATGCTGGAATAGTTGGTAGTTCATTCCGCTGTGGCGACCCCTGATAAATAAGGGACTAAGCCGAAGGAGAATGATTAAAACATGCTTGTCAAAAAATGTTCTTTCTTTCTTCGACATTTCCTTTAAAATGTTGACAGTAATTAAATATACAAGGTAGTTATTTCGGAGGTAGAGACTGAACATGCTGCCTTTGCTTTCCCGCGATGCTTGTATAAAAGGCCTTGGGAGATCAATTAAATGTCCTCTTTATTTAGCACATACTGCGGAGAAGCAAAGGTTGATTAAAATGCAACATATCTGTACAGCTGCTCATACAGCATTCCTGTAGTTCATATCGTGCAAAGCAATGTCAGGGTCACAGGCTTGATTCCCCAGGGAATGTGTGAACTGCATATTATCATCAATGCGGCGTAAGAGGATTTAGATTAAAGCGTCTTTCAAGTACGTAAATGTAATCTAGAGGAATTTGGTGATAGAAATGAGCATTGTGGAGCAGCTTTGTCTTTGTAAACTAGTGATGGGGTTCTTCAAGACACTGTTCATTAAGCCTTCAGTCCTTCGTTGTTTAGTTGACCATCTTTTTGACATGCTGACCATCTTTTTCTTAGTTAATAAATTGTATTTAAACTTGTTTCAGGTAAGCTAGGTTTTGTTAAACCATACTGTTTCAGGTGCCATTTACACTAGTGTGCTTTGGATTTAAAATGCATTAGTCTTGTTATGGTTATGCCTAACGTCCATACTCCTCAGGCATCTTCGTCTGATGAAAACGGAGCGTTTTTTTTGTTGTTGTTTTTAAAGCAACATTTTTGTTTCCTATATTGCAGAATACCAGTGAGAGAGCAAATCTGGATAGACAGTCCCTCTATACCGAAAATGAGCACCAGTTTTCTCAAACTAAACGGGGTCTTTAGCATACTCAAAACACTGTGTTCATGGATCGAAGATACTAGAGTAGTGTGGATGCCAGGCGTAAATGTAACAAACCTTATGCATTTTAAAACGAAAAAAACCCCCAAAAAACTAGTACAAGCGATGCCTTATACTGTATTGTCCTTAATCATACGAGTGGCGCATCCAATGGAACCTTATTGGCACAAGACTTCCGTTCTCATTCACCTCCATTGATTTTTAGCCATACAATAGCTTGTTACTTTTGTAATTATATTATTTTTATGTATATTTGTTATTTCTATTAATTTCACCCATAGGCAACTTAATCAGAAGTTCTAAAACAATCGCAAAAATTAGCGCCCTTGTGATAGCTACCAGAGATAGCCCTTTAGACTATAGCTTGTTTACTTTAGCTTATTTTTAAAAATGATTTTATTGGCTAATTCTACTTGATTTGGCCTGTGTTCAACAGCAGAAAAAAGATGATTATTTAGTACACAGGCCAAACATGAACAAACATGCCAAAATATTAGATTCTTTACATTTTTAGTTACATAGTTTAGCCTTGAAAACAAAACGTAAACCTGTTAACAAAGAATGTGCGATTGCTTCCTTAAATTGTGCTGGGAGGAAACATGGTTTCAATGGGGGCGTAATTATTTTTTTCAATATATTTATTAAAGTAAATGAAGGTGAAACATTAAAAAATCATTATTAAAGGGCATATTGTTTGCAAATGTATGCTGCCAAAATGACCACATAAACAAAACAAACAAGACCAAACATCCTGCTTAAGTCATGCTTATGATGATAGTTAAGCAACTAATTACCAAGGCTTAAAATGGTGTGGTATAAATCGACAGCATCGTTACTGTACAGTGTGTACATTTTCATTTTCCAAAGCTGGAATTTAGCTAATCTGGAAAATGTCTGTAATTGGTAGACCATTTACAACAGATTGAGCCTTCTGACCAATCAGAGCAGAGTAGCCTTGCTGTTGCCAAAAGCAAGAGTTTTGAAAGAACAAATCTTTGAATGAATCCTTTGAGACTGATATGAGGTGATTTCAAATGTATATTAGCAGAAATTAAAGCTATTTGTTGACCTATGGCGGGAGACCTCCAAAACAAAATTAGGAACTTTTAAAGTATTATAACCATTCATTCATTCATTCATTTTCATTTCGGCTTAGTCTCTTTATTAATCTGGGGTCGCCACAGCAGAATGAACCGCCAACTTATCCTGTTTTACGCAGCGGATGCCCTTCCAGCTGCAACCCATCTCTGGGAAACATCCATACACAGCCATTCACACTCATAAACTACGGACAATTTAGTCTACCCAATTCACCTGTACTGCATGTCTTTGGACTTGTGGGGGAAACCGGAGCACCCAACACGGGGAGAACATGCAAACTCCACACAGAAACGCCAACTGACCCAGCCGAGGCTCGAACCAGCGACCTTCTTGCTGTGAGGCGATCGTGCTACCCACTGTGCCACTGTGAGGCCCATTATAACCATGTATTTGTAATTAAAAGTGGAGAGAATTGTCCTGCCTAATCTGATTGACCTAATTGACTACAAACATGAACAAAGAAATAGCATGACACATTTATAAAAGGATACACATTTGATGTATTTAATGATTTGATAGCCAGCATGTGCTGATCTGATGGCTTTGTAACATCTCGAAGCAGTTGATTCAAATGTTTAGTCTACACATCCCATGTTTTGTGTAGTGTATCTGAGATTTGAAAGACGAACAGTACACAAGACCCACCTAAATGAACTCTTTCTACGCTTGTTGGAAAAAAATCCCATTGGCTACAATTGATTAATATGTACAAATAGAGCAGTGTTTTGATAGGCAGATTGATTACAAACTCTGTATTTTAAGTTGAGCTAAGAAGTTGATGAATAGGAATATGATATTACGCATATGATATATTTTAAAATGTCTAGCATTATACTTTCAACCTTTTTTACATTTCACTTGTATGTCGTGACAAATCTGAGTGACGCTTCAATCTCTCTCTCTGTTTCTGTTTTCTCTTTCTGTCAGTTTTTTCCTCTCTTTTCTTCATTTTCTCTGCGAGTCCTCTGTGGATTGCAGCTGGATCTGGCATCTCTCTCCCAGTGGACCTGTCACCCGTGTGCCTGCCTGTCCGCGGTGTGAAAGTCAGCATGAAATGCAAATTACAACTGTCTTTTCCTCTCCATTTTGAGGTACATCCAAGTGAAACGGCTTTTTCAGGGAGGAAATGTGGGGTGAGAGTAGACTGCGTGTATTGGGAATTGATCGGATGGTTTGATTGTTGTCATTTGCTAATCACTGCAGTCTTTTAAGAGATCATTGATGCAAATGTCATCAGAGGAGAGAAGTTGTGGAAGAGGGAGAGGAAGTTGTTGATTATGATTAAAGATTATGCAAGCAAATTACATATAATCATGACGTATAAAGAAAAATCGCTGATAAACACTGCAGTGTTCCATAAAAAATGTTGTACACAGATCATTATTTTATAATCAACATTGGAGTGTTTTATAAAAGGTAATAATGTAAATGGATACAGTAGTAAACCTTGCAATATTTTGCAAAAAAAAGAAGAGTATAATGTTGTAGACTGATAATTTGCTGTAGTACACGTTGCAGCATTCTGTTAAAAAAGGATGTACAGATACGTTCTTCATAAAAACACACGTACAGTAGTTACAATAAACAATACAATATTCTATTACAAGTGATGCATACAGATCATTCATTTACAATAATCACTGCAGTATTCTGTAAAAGAAAATAATGTACACCTATAAATTATTTATAATCACCACTGCAATATTCCATTAAAGATAATAGTTATTTGGGTTGGGTGAAGGGTAATGTTTTAGTTGTTTACATGACTGTATTTCATTATTACAATATGTTCAAAACCAGCGGATTATACTATTCAGTTTGCATGTCTTCTGCTTACTGTCATTCGAGTTTCAATTCAATTCAATTCAAGTTTATTTATATAGCGCTTTTTACAATGTAGATTGTGTCAAAGCAGCTTAACAAGTTCAAGAAAAAGTCCAGATTTTAGAGTTTAGTTCAGTTCAGCGTGGCTTAAGTTTCTGCTTGATAAAGAATTATAACAAAAAAATAAATAAATAATAGTTTATAATAAACATAATAATCTACAACACATCATCCATACATATGATTTATTTATAATAATCACTACAATGTTCTAGGAAAAAAAATAATAAATTCTGGAAAACGCATAACAAACACTGCAGTATTCCGTAAAATAATCCATAAAAATTATTTAAAATAAATTGCATCATTCCATAAAAATGTTGTACATGGATTTAATAAAAAACTACAAGTTAAAAAGAGATGCGTGTGTGTGTGTGTGTGTGTGTGTATGTATGTATACACACACACAGAAATAATTTACAAACAAAATTGCAATATTCCATAAAAATAATGATGTACACAGACAAATAAACACTCCAGTATTGAATAAAAAATTATGATAAATAATTTCTAATAAACATAATAAATCTTAAAATATCAAAATATCTCTCCAATATTCCTAATCAAATGATGAATTTTGAGTTCACATTACCTTTAATCAAGATTTGAGCCTTAACCAGATCAGATCAGATCCTCCTTGAGAAAATAAAAAAAATAAAATTGAAAAGGCTTTAGTAATTGCAGCGACCTGTCAACACCGTCTCTATATGATTTCCTGCACATTGACATGTCTGAAAGTAGCTTGTAAAGAAATGCCACCCACGACCATGTCACGGCGGTCCTGCTGCGTTTGGGAGATGCGGAGCTTTCGGTCAGCAGTATTGTGTGGATGTCAGTGTCTGACCCTCATCAGAGCCTGTTACTGTGTTCTGATTAAACTGGATAACCTCTATCAGCTTTATGGTCCCGCTACAATGAAGTGCCGGAGGAGGTCAGAAGTTGCCGTGTGTTGGATCTTCATCACACTCTCAAAGCTGTGATTACAGACTCTAAGAGGCCATCCGGAAAAACCATATACTCACTAGCTGACCAGAAACACAACTGACTCTTAATGCTGAACCCTGTGAAGATGAAATGAGTATATCCCATTGCTGACCACATAAATTAAAGGATTAATGGACGGTAGCCAAACTGCGTTATTAAAGTATGGTATTAACGTGTCTACCAAACACACATTTACTTGTGTTTGCATAGACACAAAAAAGCTAAAGTATCTATTCTAAACAAACCATACTGACGGCAAGTTAATGTTTGCTCTTGTACTTAATATGATTTAAGAAATGAACCCAATGTTTTTTCATATTTGACCCAACACTGGGTTCAAACAACCCAGAATCATTTAGAGTTTAAACTAAAAAACAGATCTCCAGGTCTGGTGGAAGCACTTTTAGCTTAGCTTAGCATAAATCACTGAAACGACCTATAAACAGCAACTTTTCTTTTCCATCGGTCTTAGTACACAATGTAACTACAGAACCCAGTTTTGTTTCGTTTTTGAGTAAGATGCTAATGTCTAATCTGATTCAATGATTTAAGCTAAGCTAAAAGTGCTCCTGTCAGACCCAGAGATCAGTTGAATAGATTTTTAAAAAGGGAAACTCGACTCTAGTTGGCTTGTAAAATTGAAACTATTTCCAAAATAAAGTTGCTTTAAGGGATCTAAAAATCCCCATTTAAAAAAAGGACAAATATCAGATCATGTATATATCTTCATGTTATATTTAGAGCTTTAGTGGTTTTAAGTAATAATGTTTCTGTTTTAATGATTTCAATATGTTCATTGTCCAAATGTTACAGGGTTATACCATAATAGTATAAAGTATTTACAGGATTTCAAACCTGAAAGATTAAGAAAAATATCTTCAAATTCTACATCAGAGGAAAAAAAACCTAAAAATAATCATAATTTTATCGTTTCGTCAATGTGGACCCAAATATATTTACCATTAGGGCCCAAGCACAGAAGGTGCGGGCACCTATTGTATGCGTTACGTTTCTTATTATTATTCCGCTCTGGAAGTCTATGGCAGCCCTATGAACCGTTTGCGGTATTTACGCAAACTTTAGCACACTTATAGAGAACAGTCTGATCTTCAACCACAACAAATTTGGACTCTCTAACTCAAACTCTCTAGCGCCACCACTTGTCCAAAGTTTCACTTATGTTCATCATTATAACTTTTGAACCACCATATGATGTCATTTTCCGTCATGAAGTTTTTTCCGCTATTTTGAATTTTTCGTAAAACCTATTTGAACAAACTCGTCCTACGCCCATTTTCCGATTTTCACCAAAATTTAATCACATGATCTACAGACCATGCTGACCAAAAGTTATGGAATTTAAGTTGATTTGACAAACCGTTTTTGATTAACTTGCAAACAAATTTAATATAGAGCTTGCGAAAATGGAGGCAATATCTCCTTAACGCATTGACGTATTCACACCAAACTTGGTGTGTTTTATCGCAACCATGGTCTAAGATTACCTGCAGTGTTTCAGCGCACTGCACCCTAGTTGTCCGGACATACAAAATATGGCTTTTTTTACTTAGAACTTCTCAACCCTTTGTCCAAAATTCATAAAATTCTCTTGACATCCGATGGAGCATGCTGAGTCAAATAATGTCTGATTTTCCCAGGTCGGCCATTTTGAATTGTCAAAAATGGCTATATTTGCATTGGCAAATTGTTATGAAAGTCAGTATGTGTCTTCGAGACTGTGCCCTGAAGGGGCTCAAAAAGTTTCGTCACAGCGCCACCTTTTGGTCAAACGTTATAACGATATTTATAAAAGTGCTAATAACTTTTGACTAATTTTGCCTATTGTTATGAAACTTGTCTTGATAGATTCATTAGGTTGTCCTGAGAATACTGATACCAATGATGCCTTAATTAACTGAACTTTCTGTCCGCCATCTAACCTTAAGTCAAAACCCTACTTTTTTGAACTCCTCCTACATCATTTGGCTGATTTGCACCAAATTTGGCTCAGATCATGCTGACAAAAAGTTAGGGAATTCATGTCGATAAGTGTAATGGTTTTTGTTTACTGCACTGACAAATGTGATAGCATGATGCCAAACTACATCTGAGGCTGTATCTCTGCGATAGTTAAAGATAATGACACCAAATTTTGTCATTGTCGCCTCACACTGACCACACCATAAAAATTTGGTGACAGTGCCACCTATGGGTCAAGAGTTATAAGGCATTCATTAGCCATTATTAATGAAACTTACAAATTTGGTAATAACCTTTGACTGCATATGCTTATTATGATGATATTGGTCTCAAATTATTCCTTGGGTCATGCCGACAACACAGATACCAATTATGCCATAATCTGCCAAACTTCCTGTCAGCCATTTTGATTTTGTTCAAACAATTCTTTTTTTAACTCCTCCTAGACCGTTGGTCTAATCTTCACCAAATTTGACTCGGATCATCTTCAGACCATGTAGGCCAAAATTTCTGGAATTCATGTTGATAGACAAAACTGTTGTCATTTAGCATATGCGCAAACTTGATGTAATGCTGCCAAATGAGATTACAGGCTACATGAATCACTGCAATGGTTTAAAGTATTGAAACCAAACTTAATGTGTGTGATCTAGACCTGACATTGACCAAACCACATCAGTTTGCGCTACCTTCTGGGTAAAATTGACAAACAATTCAATTCCATCAATAGAAATCATACAAAATTTATCAAATGACTTTTGAATAGTTTTGTCTATTGTCATGTGACCGGTCTTGCAGATTCCTTGTATCATACAGTGAACATTGATATAATTTATTCCCTAATTGACACGACTTCCTGTCCACCATGATGAACTAGTTTGAAAATCTGTTGTTTTGAACTCTCCATAGATTATTAGCCCAATTTCCACCAAATTTAGCTCAGACCATGCTACCAAAAAGTTTTTAGAATTTTCCAATTGCTCTGTAGCTTGTTGTCGTGCCTGTTTATGATGAAGCCGCTGGGCTGCTTGGCCCTGATAATTGCTGCTTGCAGATATGTTTATATTTATTGCATCTTGGAGTGAACAGGCCTTAATGTGTTCAAAACCTACCTAGAACTACTATAGCAGTGCGTTTATGTGAAAACAATTACACTCCTAAGAATGTTCATCAGCCAATCAGGATCAAGCATTCAACAGACCAGTAGCATACATAAAGAATAATTGATGAGTTCTCCCCTTCTGAGGTGTACATTATTTTCCAATCATTCAATGGTCAGATGTCAATTATTCCATGTATTCTGTGGTTACCACACCTAAAGACACTGATTAGATGTTTTATAAGACCTTTCAAGAGATTTTCTCCTCAAACTGCTCCTCTGGACTATTTTCTTGCTCATCTTGCCCGAAGCCTTTTGTATTGATTGATTTGATTTTTGACCATTGTAGGCTGCGCAGTAACTGAAATCATTGAGCGGACACTGATATAGAATAGTAATGCAGTCAAGACCTGGATGGAACTGCTTTAGCTGTGCGTTTATCTGAAAATAATTGCCGCCAATCAGAATCAAGCACTCGACAGCACGTAGTAGAAAGAAAGTGTAGAATTAAAGTACAGCAAGCATTCAAACTGACATCCAGGTTTACAAGAAGCCCTGCAGAACTGGTGTGTGTCTGAACAGACGTGAATAATAGCTCTATTTGGGCTTGGGCTTGTAAAGTCTGCATGTGGTGGGAATATGTGTTGTGCGATGGCTAGTCGGTGGCCTGCTGTGTTGATTTGTTTTCTCCAGCATCGGCAGTGTTCGTGGATTCCCTCGTCTTTCTCGCAACCCTTAAGTGGGCACAAATACACACACAGATCCAGGATTACCGTCCCTCCGCACAAAGACTGCAACTGTAGCCTGCGCTCGACAGATAAAACCCGCACAATGCCTTTAATAGGTCCCAGAAAGGCACCATATCCAATGTTTCAGACAAACCTATTTGTTTTCATGAAGGATAAGGCGTAAATGAGCAGTGTCAGGCTGGGTTATGCCATTGTCGGGTGTGAAAGGTATTGTAAATGTGGGATTGAGTGATAATGCTCATTTTCAAAAGCAGCCAGACATCTGAGATCATTGGGATGCTGCAGATTTAATGACTGTGAATCGTGCTTTAGTGGGTGCAGGCGGCCCTTGAAGATTTCGCCAGCAGTTGTTCTGGAGTTTTTCCTTCGAGTTTGTTTGTTTTTCTTGCTTTGGGAGGAGGAAGGAGGGATCCTGTTGTCCTAAGTTTTCTCTGGAGCTCAGGGATTGAGGGTCTCTTTGGGACGTTGCTATTCCATTTAATTACAAACACCCAATTCGGAAAGCCGCTTTTGTTTTTCTGTTTTTTTTTAATCAAATGTTGTTCATCACTTCTGAATACTCAAGATCAACTTCTTTTTCTTACTGCTGTATATAAACTTTTATCTTATGAAAGCAGTCTATTACACATATGTAAACAAAATACAGTTAAATGATATAATGCTTTCTCACTGATATGTCTGAAGTGCTAGGCATTTATATTTTAGCATGTTTATTTTGTGGTGAAGAAAAGCGGTCAGACAGACTGACCCAGATAAATGACAACCAGCTCACTTTCATGCTCTCCTCCTCTTCTCTGCATCTGTCCTCATCTGCAAACTCTATAACCCTGATTTTTCTTTTTCTTTGGATCACATCGAGAAGCCACACAGTCGGCTAGATGAGGATCTACACTGATAAAATCAGCATGAAGCAATGTCTTTTCTACATCTAGAGGGATTTGGGGACAGCTTGTTATTCAAATGACGCCTGTACAAGCTGTCAATGTGCACTGATCAGGTTTGTTCATTCTGCCCTCTAGAGGTCCAGCAGAAAGCACACTTCTGATCCGATAACACCCAAACTCTCTTATTTACACCGTCTGGGGGGAATAAATAGCCCCGCGCACATTAATTATTGATGAATCAGTATGTTCGCTTGCTCTTCAGAGATCTAGAGGAATCTTAAAGCAAAACCTTTTAGCGTAGCGTTGTGTGTAGCAAACACCAGGCCGTCTATGTCTTTAACCTTGTCTTCACGTGCTCTGCAATGTTTGTCCTCTGAGCTCCATTGTTAACAGTGAAAGTAATTTTCCTGACAGTGCAGAGATGTATGTGTTGACAGCGAGTGTCCATCAAAACTGCCCAACGCTGATAGATGCATGACATGATGGAGCAAACGCTGGTCAACACACGAGAGATGACACTGTGACGCTCAATAAGCTCAAACGCAGCCCAGCGCGTCCTCACTGCAGCCTGTAGCACGATGGACTGGATCAGGTCCAATATGTAATGGATGTGTATGAGCGAGCGGTTGTTGCAAGAAATTAGAATTATTTATATTAATTATTAAATTATCCATTACGTGTGTTATTAATGTCTGAACCAACCCTCACAGTTATTAACGTCTACACCTACCCCAACCCTTACAGTTATTAACATCTACACCTACCCCAACCCT
>CAIGQW010000317.1:4003666-4017258 GCA_903798125.1 Danio choprae | reverse complement strand
AGAGAGAGAGAGAGAGAGAGAGAGAGAGAGAGAGAGAGAGAGAGAGACAAATGACCATTGTTTTAAGAAAGAAATAACTCACCCTTTCCCTCCCACTGACACCACCTGCATGTTGAACCCCCCTTTGCCACGGATTGGCTTGTTTCCAGCCCACTGACCAACAACCATGCCAGCTATTTCCAGCTTGCCACCCTGGGGAGGTATAGACTGGATTCCTAAAAGAGAGAGCAAAAACACTAAGCAACACTGAAAGTGCAGTAAAGTAACTGAACTGAATGTGCTAAATGATTAAACTGTCAAACCTGGAAAGGCCCTGGGCCTGTGCTGGTGGTGATGGTGAGGAGGAGGAGGCGGCATGGAGCCCAATGGGCGAGGAGGGTACAGAGGATGCATGGGGTAGAAAGGTGGCACCATGGCAGGGGGGAGGAATGCAGGGGGTGGCAGTGGCGGAGGTGGAGGCGGTGGCCGGGACAGGTTGATGCCTTCCAGAATGGCCTGACGCATCTTCTCCACCCTCGAAACCAGTTCCTCCTACAGGGAAAGAGTTTCAGAGATATTATAAAAATAAATAAAACAAATATTGGCAAATATTAAACGAGTAGTTCCAGAAGGATTGGTCACCAATGACTCCCATTTCTGGTTAACAGTCAACATTGATTTCCATTGCAATTTTTCCTACTGTGGAAATCAATAGTGACCATCAATACCAGCATTTTTCTAAATATTTTCTTTTGTGTCCAAAAGAAAAAAGAAACTCAGGTTTAGAACAAGTGGGGGTTGAGTAAATAGCCACATTTTCACTATCGCCCCTAAAGCGAGTGTGCCAGGGCGAGCCAATCGCGTTTCCACTGTCACTTCCGGGGCCTGATCGGGTCAAAGCGGGGATTTCTTGGGGCCAGCGGCCAGCCTTTTTCAGCCCGCCGAATACCTTGGGCCAAAGAGGGCCAGCTCAGGCTTCGGGGCGGAGCAAAACGAGAGGCGAAGTTTGCTTGAGTCTGGTAAAGATGGCGCGCCGCCATTGCATTAGTTTTCTGATCGCACAAGAGTACATACGCTAAAAAAAATAAATACATAAGGGAAAGAAAAAACATATAGCTGGTCAGTTTAAGATAGGCTATTCCATAAAACACCTTATAGTTTAGGGGTCTGCTTAAGATTGCCCTTATGTTTCCCTTTTAAATGTAAGGGTCTTGCATATAATAATAAAGTAGTTTTAATTTAATATGTCATATTTCTTTTCTGCGTTCTCCTTGATGTTTTAAAAACGCATAATAATCATTACACCACATTAAAGACACAGCAGTGCATTTGTGCTTGAAGCGTGCATGTTTAGATGCATGTACAATGTGTGTGAAAGACCGGGAGAAAGAGCTTCACAGCTCTGTCGATGCCACGAGTGGCTGGTTTTCTTTCTTTCTTTTGGAGATAATACAAAATATGAATACAACAGAAAGACATAAAACTTTACAAATTACTTGACCATTTTTGTAGGCTCAACACAGTAGTATCATAGATCTAGATAAAATAACCTAAGCTATGAAATAAATTTAAAGAATAACAAATATCGGATATAATAAAATCCTGTTAAACAAATAAACAAATATTAAACTAACAAAAGCTATAACAATTTAGGTATAGACAATACAAATAAATTAAACTGTTTTAAGTCATTTAAATTTTCATTTTACAAAGGCCTATCTGAAAAACAAAAAGATTTTAGATATTTTCTAAAAACCATAAACAACGGAGGAGTTTTTAAAAATTTAATTATAACATATTTGGATACGATGATATTAATCAAATCGTGCAAACAGAGCATTTTTTGGTGAGCGAATCCATCAGAAACGACCTTCTTTTCTGTCTGCACTGAGTACAAATGGATTGGGAAAAACTGCACGTAAAAAATGTGTTCTATGACCTCAAACAAATGTTTATGTTTTTATATGACGTGGTACACATTTAAAATTACATTTTATAAGTAAAGCTTTATTAGAAGGACATTTCATATTTTAAATCGTAAATTAAATAGTTTAGAAGGATATTTAATATTTTAAATCGTAAATTAAAAAGCTTTTTAAGGATATTTAGTATTTTAAATCGTAATTCTTTTGCTTTGGGGAGAATCAGTGTCTATATGCCTTTCTAAAATATTTAACACTACTTTTATCAAATGATACCTTTTTTTTTTTTTTTTTTTTTTTTAATCGATGCAGATTGTGGATAGCTTCTGAGACCAATCATATATGGGTTATATATTTTATTACTTGCTCTTATGTCCTGAAACACTTAACGGTTTCCTTTACTTAAGATAACCAAATAATATGCAACATCCTTAAATTATTCTCTTAAATAAAGGGGAATTACCTTTTAAGTGTCATATAGCCTAGGGAAAGATGTATGTTTCTCTGGAGCATTTGGGCTGAATGTTTGATGGCATCTACCTAAACGAGGATGTTATAAAAGACATTTTATACAGAGTTATTACCGGAAAACTTATGTGGTTTTATATTATGGATGGTGCGCTGGGTCATCCCTCCGTTAGTGGCGAGACCACTCGATGTACAATGCCAACAGGCGGTCGGCGAGTAAACTAATATAATGAATGAAAATACAAAGGCCAATGCATATAGACATATAATGTAATGCTGTACAATAACGTGTAATTTGTTTGTTTCAGTTGTCTTCATTTTAATCGTTTTGTGATGATGTGCTTTATCTGCCTGATTCCCGCTGAACTGGGTGGGTTGTGTGACATTTGATTCGGGGGACGTTCTGGGGACGGGGTTCGCATGACGTGCTGCAGGCTATTGGCCCGACAGTGGAAACACGACATGATTTCGGCCTCACTGCTCAAGCACCCGGGCTATTGGCACAGCCCGGCCCGCTAAAAGCCCTGGCTCGCACTGGCTCGACAGTGGAAATGCGGCTATTGATGGTAGAATTTTCATTCTGGAAGTGAACTGCTCCTTTAAACACCTATGCGTTTGTTACCTGGCCTTCACACATATCAAGTAAGGAGGCTCTGTCTCTGGTGGCTTTAGATAGTTTGCTCTGGAACAACTTCCCATCGAAAAATCCCCAAGGGCAGCAGTGGTCCCATGGCAGGGGCTGTCCACACACATCATTCACAAACAGAGCAGTGTCCACTCCACTCATGAACAAAGAGGCCAGCTGCACCCCACGATTATCCACCTTCTCCACCTGGTACCAGTGTCAAAGAAAAGAAATACGATCAAGCAACATGTTTGGCATGAGCCTGGCAAATGTCACAGCAGCGTGTCATTTCACGGTTTCAGAGCTCTTTCAAAATAGATTATTGACAGCCAGACAGTATCCATTTTACAGAAATGTTCTGCCTTGAACCGTTTCCTTTATGTGACATACAGTTATTAAACTTTGTGCTGAATTATTGAGTCACTCTTTATAACTTAGCCTTGCCTAAAGGCAGAAAAACCTGCAATCAAGCATTTATTTATTTGAGAAAAAAGAAAGAATGTAAGATAGAAAGATAAAGAGTACATTGGATATGTTTTGTGCAGTGTTCAATTCAATCCGTCCTCCCACTGCTTTAACTGTAATCTGGGTCTGTACAGTTATATAAGAACATGCAAACACATGCAAATGTGCTTTACTCCCAAACCACAGCTCTCCATCCATCTGCTTTAAGTAAATCCACCAAACAAAAAATAAATATTTTGTAACATAAATAAACAGCATACTGCTTAAATAAAAAGACAGGATATTTAAAAATATAAAAAAATATTTAAGCATTATTTGTTTGAATAATGATTCTAAATATATAATATATTAATTATATTATATAGATAGATAGACAGATAGATAGATAATATTATTAAATATATAAGGTTTGCATATACTGTAATTTATAACTACTTAGCCAATAACATGTACAATGTTGTCATTTAATATTCTAATATAAAAGTATATTATGAACATATCACAATTATATAATTTTTAAAAATACCTTTAAAAAGTATCTATTTACAGTCCTACAAAACTGACATCACAATTGTTATCACAATATCACAAAGGTGGCGATTTAACTAAATATGTACTGTATATGTGCTGTGTGTTTCAATGTAAAGAATGGCACTGTGTTCCTATGCATGTGAGCTGCTCAATATTCGACCATGTTCTTAATGTCCCGACACAACTTGGTTTGCTATAAATGTTATGAGTTGGTGTGTGCATTTACATTACATACAAGATGCATTTGAGTACATAACATGCACCAACCATCTTCCCAAATTGTAATAAGCAAATCCTTATAAACCAGCTTCTCTCAACAAAGCATAAGCTCTCTGCTTCCCAAATTGAAGCATGATGATTTAACTTTAGAAAATGAAAAATTAAAACAGCGATAAATATTAATATATTTACATAGTTGTACTATTTACATCTTTTTTTGTATTAATACCAGTATTATTACAGTAATATTGATAAAAAACACAAAACTACAACATAATTGTGCAACAAAGAAAAAGATTAGCCCAATTCCAGAAGAGACCTTTATGTGACAACCGTTAATGAGACAAGATGTACCTTGAGTTCCTGAAGTTGGTCAGGCTCATAGAGCTGGTTGGACACAGCCTGAGCCAAAAAGGCATCAAGCTCATGGCGCTGAAGAATGCGACCCCCCGGCCACTGCATCATATACCTGTAAACACACACAATACTGTTCACACCTCCCAATGTTACTCTGATCAATCTGAGATCAACAATGAATCCAAGTAAGAACCACATGAGTGTCCAGTGAGAAACAGCCCCACAGTGAGGTCATCTGGCAGTGGTACCTGAGCACGCAGCACATGAGCAGCAGGTGAGATGGCACACAGGTTGGGTTGAGCAGGGCAGGGCAGTCAGACCGCATACAGGCTAGAAAGGCTCGTGTACGGCGACTTCGGTCCTCAGATGCTCTGCCAAGCCACAAGCGCCTCAGATTGGGACATGTCCACTCGCGGAAACACAGGGCTGGGACGAGCTCTGGGGTCAGGGCAGATTTAGCTTTACTGGCACACCACTCCTTTACAATAACCGGGGGCACTGCAGAGTCACAGAGCAATGAGACATGTTTAGTGTCATGTTGATCTTTCTCTGGCATCTTCTTTCTCACAGTAAAAGAAAAGAGTATGAAGAAATTATTTGCATTATGAAAAGAAAAAGAAAGAAAGTCCTGGGTGGTAAACAGATAAGCAAAATATTCATATCATGTTAAGTCTTCTCATTTTATACAACTGCTGTCAATCAAACCACTTGTCAAATATTAGAAAAATACATATAAAAATTATATTTTACACTTCTTTTATAATAATAAATTTGTTCTTTTTTGTGAACCACAAAAACATGAAGCAATGTTTGTACTACATATTTAATAAACAATTGCTTTAAATTTAACATACTTATAATTAGTTAAATTATGTCACAAGTATTAGTGTGCTGAATAGCTGTGGCATTGTCTTATCTACTCAAAGTCTATGCCCATCCTCATTCTCACCATCGACTGGACTACGCTTGCGCATGGCCAGTCTCTCCAGCCTCCGCTGGGTCTCAGCCAGGCTGAACAGCACCCCGTAGGCATACTGGCGGGCAGAACGGAAAAGTAGAGAAGCAGGAGGCAGATCAGGGTTGCACTCATCCTCTATACACACTGGCATCTTCATCTCCCCCTGAGAGGTGACAGAAAGGAAACAGAAAAGGGAGAAGAAATGGAGCGTAAGGGACATAAAGAACAGTATTGGAACTCTGATATCTGGTATTACTATATGCTTTCTGAACATTAATTTGGTTTTCAAGGTATTTATCACAATAAATGTAAACAAAATTTTGTCTGCAGTTATAAAACATTAAATGCAATTTGTTCATTAAAGAACTGCACAAAAATGTATATATTAAACGATAAATAATATTTATAAAATTATTTTTAGGGCCTCACGGTGGCACAGTGGGTAGCACGATCGCCTCACAGCAAGAAGGTCGCCAGTTCGAGCCTCGGCTGAGCCAGTTGGCATTTGTGTGTGGAGTTTGCATGTTCTCCCCGTGTTGGCGTGGGTTTCCTCCGGGTGCTCCGGTTTCCCCCACAGTCCAAAGACATGCGGTATAGGTGAATTGGGTAAGCTAAATTGTCCGTAGTGTATGTGTGTGAATGAATGAGTATGAATGTTTCCCAGTGATGGGTTGCAGCTGGAAGGGCATCCGCTGCGTAAAAACATATGCTTGATAAGTTGGCGGTTCATTCCACTGTGGCAACCCCAGATTAATAAAGGGACTAAGCCGAAAATAAAATGAATGAATGAATGAAAATTATTTTTATAAATAATTTTAAGTACACATTGTCATGAAGACATTAGTTTTACTTATGTGAGACTTCAAGGATTTTCTTTCAAACATCTGTCACCATAAATGGAAAACTAATACTAAAACTAATGCTATTATAAAATTATATTAATTTAACATCTTTTTAATAAAAATACTGTGTATTTTTTTTATAAATTCTGAAGTACAACAGAAGATAATAAAAGATTGAGCAATAATGCTTATATTTAATTTCATAAACACACAGCAGATTTACTGAGATTATTTAGTGAAGAAAAATCAGTGAATGGTTTTATTTGTATGCACATGCTGTGTGACTGCAGTACCTTGGTCAGGATGTGGTAGATCTGTGGATACATGAGTCCTCTTCTGTGTCTGTGCTCGGCCACTCTCAGCACCTCTGCACTGACCTGGGGAAGGGGTGGCGTTGTAATGTCCATGTGACTCCGTGTTGGCATGGAAAGCAATGATGGGATGGACGGCCCACTTCCGTTGCCATGGTGTCCGTCCCCAGAGCCACTGCCACTCCGTCCACTGGGATCTTCCCATCTCGTGGACTTGTCAGCCAAATGACTATGGAGGAAAAGAAATATTCAGTCTGCTCTGAACACGAGATTACTATTAAAAGATGTACAAATTAATGAACAGATTCATTATATATTGGGTGCTTTTCAATTCTTATTTGTGCATCCTCATTTCCTTTCCTCGCGTCTAAGCTCCACCCCTTCAGGATGTAAAGACGGGATGCAAGGAAAAGATGCAAGGACAGAGGAATTGAATGTAAAGAAATTATACATCCTCGCTTATTTAGCATCATTTCAAAACATGCAAATGAGTAGGTCATGAGAAGCATGTGGACTCACTTAGCGCTGGTGTCATTTTGCTCCTCCCCATCTGAAGATGAAGATGATGAGGGGGAGGGGCCTGTGGGAGCAGCAGTGTGGTGATTGGGCTGTCGGTTGCCACCTTGAGAGGAATCATATGGAGCAGACCAATCTGCAAAGCCCATTTTCCCAACTAGTGAATCGTTACAGTCCTGAAGTGGCTGTGTTGGGTTCTGGCATAAAAGGGCTGGACCAGTGGCAGGACCGGGTCCATAGAGCCCACCTGGATAAGGCACCTTAACACCTGACACCTGGGGTGGACCAAACTGTGAAGAACAGCAAAGACAAAAAAAAATTTAAATTAAAAAAATTGTTAGATGAAATTAATTTCTGCAAAATAAAATAAAAATCACCTTTTCTAGTTGAAAAAATAATTACCTGAGCTTTTAATGGCTGTACTGCCCCCATATGGCCTGGAGGTCCAGCAAATGGACTTGGCCCAAAGCCTGGAACTGAGAGAAGTCAACAAAGAACAAATATATACAGAGTACAAGCTGATATCAAAGTTTGTCTTGCAAACTACCATTTGGGGGGTGTTAAATAACTGTTTTTAATACTTATACAATATAATTTAATCATGTAACGATTCATTTTCAGCAAAATTATTTCAGTGAAACATTATTCTTCAGACATGACTTAATTAGGACAAATTGGTGCTCAAGAAATAGTCAAAAACAACTGTTCAACATTTGTGGATTATGTCATGAATAAAAAGTTATAAAGCAGAGGGTTTATTTAAAAAACATTAGTTGCAATAAATGTTTTGACTGTACCTTTTGATCAATGTAATGCATCCTAGGTAAATAAAAGTATTTACTCTCTCAAAATGATACCAAATATTTTAATGGTCTTCAAACACCACAATATACCTACAGAGGTAAGGAGAAGGTCCCATGGAGAGAGGTCTTGGTTTACTGGCCACTGAAAAATACTCCACTGCCTTCTTAAACCTCTCAATTTTATCTTCGGTGCGTGACTAGTGGATATGAAAGAAGGGAGAGTATAATGAGATTTAAATGTAGCAACAGCAATTTTCCGTATATAAAGCTTTTAATACAAGATTCCTCATAACTCAAATTATAATTCTAACAATTTTCCATGACTTATATAATGTAGCCATGTGCACATACTTCTCCCATCTAATGATTAATACTGTGAAGTACTTGGTTGGTACAAATGGACAACTGAATCACTGAGATGAAATAATTTGTTCAAAATCTGATTTATTTAGGAACAAAAAAAACACGTTGTTGCTGTGAGATGCACAAATGTTCTGCTCCGCTAACTATTTTTCTTGACAACAACAGTGGTAGGCATTATTGTGTCAAATGAAATAAATAATTCTTGTTTGTTGAACTGTTGTCTAAAATCTTTTGATAGGAAACATGAACTAATAATTTGGAAAAACAGCACACCTGCTTGCAGTTTATTACTTTATTATACCATAGCTTTTAAAAAAACCATTCAGAGGATGGATTTCTATTACATATCATATCTAATAAAATTTTTTAAATAAAAATCAATACAGAGATTTTTAAATGCTTTCACATCTGGAATGATAGGGCTTTCAAACATAATTCTAATAGCCTTCATCATGTAATGAATGCTTTTGAAGTCACCAACTCGATAAAGCCAGTTTGCACACTTCAAATAACATTCACAATATTTTCCAGATGCTAAATATCACACACCCTCACATGCAAATGAATGTGTAAAACGCCATGCTTCACCTGTGACTGCTTGAAAACATCCTTGGCCACCGAATCTAAATTCCCAAGATCTTTGATGGATGCCACATACTCAGAAACAGCCTTGATAACAACCTCACATGGAGGGAGGACTAACTGATGAGCCCTTACCTGAGCAGAGAAAAGAAAAAAACAAAACAAATAATGAAGCAAATAGCAACAAATAAAATATGGGTTGTGCTAATAAGTGTAATGCTCAAGGATGCTTAAATATCTCATCCATTACAACTACAAAAAAAAAAGAAGAAAATATTGGAAAATGTGTGAATTGACAAATCATTTTAGCACCTTGAGGGAGGCAAGAGGGTGTTCTGGGCCTAGAAGACTCCAATGAAAGGCAGCCAAGTCTTCATCTGGCAGAATGTGGTTACCTGTTTGTTTTTTTTTGAAGGGCCACATTTAGAACTAAACAATGTTCTTGAAGGATAAAGTCACATGTTCAGAAGTTAAGCTTCGCTTACCAAGAAGAGCAGCAAAAATGGGCAGGTGCTGTGTCTTGAGGCCGAGCTGGCGAGCCGCCTCTGATAGCAGGTACTGGTGAGTGGTCAGATTCTTGCCATTCCAGGAGAGCTTGAGAGCGTGAGAGCTGAAATAGGCCGGAACGTTGCATAGCGCAAACTCTGAGTCCTGTGCGATCAGACCCTGAAAACCATAGTCTCTGTACAGGGATAGCACCTCCTGATGGTGGTCCTCCAGGGTCTGCACCACCTACAACACAAGTAGGGTGAAAGGTGATCATGTGTTCTTGTGATTTACTAAGCAACAAGCTACAACTGATCTGATCTGACAATACTGCATTTGTTGACAATAATCTTGGTTTTATATGAACACAATGTTGTTTCAATACTCATTTTCTGAATATTTTCAATACACTGACATCACCTGCACTTCCAAGGTCTCCCTGACATAAAGTTGTATTTTAATTAGAAAAGGAAAAACATAGTTTATTGTATTGAATTATTTATCTAAGATGCAGTACTATATTACTACATTTCTGTTTAACAAAAAAAAAAGTTCCTCCATAAGAGTTTTCCGACCTAAAGTATCTCATACAGCAGCGTTTCAGGGTGTTCACACTTGTAGTTTAGTTCTCTTGGTTCCTTGCATTGAACAGAAGTTTTTCGAATTTGTACAATACAAAAACGTTACATGATTTATGTTTCAAATATAGCATTTTATATTTGTAAATAGGAAATAATTCTACATTATTTTAAATGTTTTTTATTTATTCATAATGAGTTACTGAATCTGTTATTCAGACGATTGAAATCAGGTGATTTATTTAGTAAAGATCATTTTTGTAATGATAAAATCAAGAATTTTTCTGTGATAATGACAGCTGTTGGCATCACTTCTTGGTTCTCAGTGAACTATGCCTCTGTGTAGTAAATGCAGCACATGAAAATACTACATTTAACAACACGTTTTTACTGCAAAATCACTTCAGTCGAGTGTTTGAAATAAATTCTTCTGTGAGATGATTTCATAGTCATGTAATTTTAAGACACTCTGACCTTTGGTAAAAAGACTTACTACTAAACAAGATGCTTCCCTGGCAAGATGTGCAAGACAATTGCAGGTATGATCATCAAATCACATACACAATTTTATTTTGATATGTCGCTAGCCATAGCAAATTCAAAATACAGCCAGGAATTTATCCATTGCCCACACAAACCAATCTAGCAGCTAGAAATAAGAAAAATAGCCTTGCTTGACCTTTTTTATAGGTTGCATTTTCTGAAATCATGTCATTTAGATGGGTTTGGTCAATGTTGTGTTCATATTTCAGTAGAACCACACCAGAGTTCCTTTGGAAGCTTGTTTAGTGCTCACCAATTTTCAGATGGCCTACACTGACCACTGAACCAAACCAAACCTGACAAGTGTGAACAACACACTGCTAGTTGATAAGAAAATACTTTGCCTATGGTCAGAAATGAGTAACATTTAAATTTCCTGTCTCTAGTGTTATTAATGCTATTTTTAACCATACAAAAGTTACTATTTTTTTATGGGTTTGAAAGGTCAAGACAACACTACAAATAAGCTAAAACTGTACTAATGACTGCCCAGCCATGATTAACTTATCATTAGTCTGAGGGTTACTAATGCTGAGTTCAAGTCATGCTGGACAGACTGTATTTACAAGCACAGACAAGGTTGTATTTACAAGAGGAGAACACTGGAGTATCCTTAAGCCCTTAAATTTCACAGTTGAGAATGCTTTTGACTTTTTTTTTCGTACAAACAACGAATAAAGCATCTGAGCGGATAGTAAATTTGTTGAAATGTACAATACAATTAAGTTTCATAAACAAAATATAATATTATTGCACAGTAGGAATTAACATTTGATGATTCAGCTTCCAGCACCTTCAGAAACAGAAAAACAGAAAAGCACTCCAATAAACACTCCAATGCATAAAATGTATTATTCATTTTGTAAATTATTTTTTTTTTAAGTGGTGATTTTTAGGTTAAAACGTCGATTGTCACCTGGCTCACCTGAACGTTAAAAACACAACCTCGAACTTCACAAAATAGACTTAAATTATTGCAAATATCAAATTTGACTGATTATGTGCTAATATCACAGCAACCCTGATGAGGAGACCCGCTCAACGTACAATAACGGGCTACTTACTGGACTGGAATCATAATTTTAAACACATTATTAATCATTATTAAACATTGTATTAATTAAATATTAATTAAGGCATATGAACTTTGGCACATATTTATATTACAATAAGAAAATCAGCTGAAGCAGGCAAAGCATTTGCAGCACATACTGGTTAAAAAACACAATTCCTCTGGAGGAGGACATCAGGCCACTCACCCGCACGCGGAATCGGAACATGGCGAGGCGGACACAGTGGCTCAGGCAGGCCGGGGGCAGGAACCAGGCCCGCGGAGGGGGCGTGGCCTTGCTTCCGACGTGGTTGACGATGAGCTGTGCGGTCTGCCGCTGCCCTTGCGCCCGCCGCGCCCACTCCGGCCAGCGATCCTTCCCAAGCGTGCCGTTAAAAACTACCACCAGCTCCAGTCCGCCCTGGTACAAACAGGCCTGGGAGAGGGCCGCCAAATAGCCGAGCATTGCATTCCACTCGCCTCCACAAACCCAGTCGGTCTGGTAGCCCCCGTAGAGCCGCTGAAGGCCGGAGTCTGCGTCAACCAGAATGCGAGCTGGCGGGGGAGGCGGAGGCAGCGAGCTGGGATGATGGGGATGGTGGTGGTGGTGGTGATGATGTGGGGGTTGACGGCCTGCCGTTCGGGCGAGCTTGAGGAGATCTACTGGAACTGCCGCCCCGGGGCAGCGTTTCTCCAAATACTCCTGAAACCCTTGAACTCCCATATTGTATGTGTGTCTAAGCGCGTGAGATGGATGAACCTTGATAACAAGTTGAATTGTAGGTTATGTGTTCAGATCTCGATCTGAGCGGTTGTAGTTAGGTAACTAAAAAGCTGAAATGTCCAGTAAATTATCCGACGAATGCAACTGTCATCCGACCCCCTGTAAAATTTCAGATACGCGTGGCTATTTTTTACATTTGGTCGTGTAAGTGCAATTTGTGTCCATTCCTAACGGTGTCAACGTGCTAGAATCCCACAAAAGTCTCTCAGTTTCGATCAATTACGATGTTGCACAGTCTACAGCGTAACGATGGAGGATAACGGCGCGCACGCTACAGTTATGATGTCGACAGTGTTGGTAACATCAAAATATAATCCTATTTGTAACCCTTCTAACTGCAAACTGAACAACAACTACGCCCTTGCTATCAAACGTGCCCGTTAAGTAGTTGAAACTAACTCTAGCCAATGGCGAATACAGTATGTCCTGTACTAGTTAACAGTTATAAGAGCTACAGTTTGTGGCTAACAAACTAGCTCGCGCACTTAGCCAGTTAGCCAAGATCCCGGCGTGATTGACGCGTCAACTAGTCGAGACAAATCGGGGGCTGCCGCGATTCGGAATGAGATGAATAACTAAGGGGAAAATAAAGTAAAACAACTAAAATAAAACAAAAACAAAAGCCCGACGTAAGCTCCCTCGCTCTCTATCTCACTCACGACTTCATGTTGAGGAGAGGAACATACTTTCATGCGACGTCGGCCATCTTGCGACTTCCCCGCGGACCGACAGAAAGTGGGAGGGCAAGAGAGCCGAGGGGAAGTGGGAGGAGCGGCGAGCCTCGTCAATGGGGGATGTAGTTTAGTATCTGTAAAAATGTGTCTGGGCTATCGAGTAAAAGACTACAACTACCAGAACATCAAAGTGAGAGACGTGATGTCGTTATCCAAAAGGAAAGGTTCATTCAAAAGAAGATAGGGAAAAATCGGCTCAGTTGGAAAAAATGGATTAAAATAACTGTATCAGAAATTCCCAAGTACTGTGGGAATAAACATGTAAGGATAGTGGACTGCAAGAGTGATAATAAGAGCTATGCAGAAACGAGAAATATTTTTTTACAAATGTCTTTCAAATTTTACGAACACTTTTCAGCACATTCAGGTTTATGCGCCCAACATTTTAGATAGATAGATAGATAGATAGATAGATAGATAGATAGATAGATAGATAGATAGATAGATAGATAGATAGATAGATAGATAGATAGAT
>CAIGQW010000317.1:3928898-3970841 GCA_903798125.1 Danio choprae | reverse complement strand
ATATATTTGGTATTCCCATGATTAACTACTGGCTTATTTAGTTTATTAGTACTCATAAAGTCTTATTCTACATCCCTAATCCCTAATACCTACCAATTTACTAAATATTAAGCAGCAAAAGAGTAGTTTATTCAGCTAAATATCTTAGTTAAAGGCTGGTTAATAGCAAGAAATGTACCTAAAGTAAAAATTTGACCTTATATTTATATATAAAACATGGGTCTTTATACAAGTAATTATAGATGCCTTTTTATGTTTTAGAATAGGTGTCCGTCCCTGGCATCTGAAAATCCCTCTTCTATTTGACTACAGCAGCTGGATTTTGGTTTTTGGATAATAAAGGGAGGAGTTCATGAGGAGGGAGGGAGACAGTAGGAGGAACACAAGTAGCCCAAGCAAATTATGTTTAGTGCGCTCACCAGATCACAGTATACAGTATACCTACTGGGAGAATGACACAGGCGCACTTTGCCTTTCCCTCTCAAAGCTGAACGGACAGAAGAAAACTGAACTACACAAAATGAGCCTGAGCTGATAACCAACAGAAGAGTTTAGCAGTATTACACCCTCAAAAACTACGTAATTCCCAAACATATATACAATGATAGACGGAGGTTATCTGAAACAGATTGAGTGTCAATGTAGCACGCGTGGACGTGGCGCGGACAGAGCACTATATGGCTTAGTTTGTGAAGAAAACTGTGGATTATATCGCAAAGTGAAGTACTTACAGTGAAGAACCGGAGCTGACTGACGGTAAGTGCTGCAAATCAATCAACGGTCAAAACGGCGCTTTTCCCGTTCGCGCGCAACACTAAACTGTGCCACACACGTGATCTTTACAATGTCAAACATGATTTTGTTGCTGAACGCATGCAGATATTTGGATAGGATTATGAGTGTTTGGTCACTTGAATTAATAACGATACTGCTGCTTATAATGTCTAAACATTATGAGCTTCAAACTAAAATAGCAAATGATAGATTGAAATAAATAATATTACCGTTTTGGCTGAGGATTATTATGGCCAACACTTGCTCTCAAATGCATGTTTCATTTGTTACCCCGAGAAGACCGATTTGAAGCATATTCTTTCTTTATGTTTGTCTGTGTGAATAACAGAATAATCATATTATTATTATTTACAATAATGACAGATTTACTACAAATAAAACGATTAAACTTTGATTAGGGCAGAAAAGCTCGACGAATATGTGGTTATTTATTTATTTTTAATTTTAAGCCTAATCTGGAGCACCTACATGATTATTAGCCTACTTAATTTGATCAGCAATATAAAGTGAAATACTACGTATAAAACTTACGTACACAGCTTAAACATGAAATGATCTTTGGAATGTGACTTGCCTTATAATGTGCGATTCAAACATATTTATCTCAAAGCAACCTATACACATATGTTCTGTATATTATATAGGTGGGCCTCACAGTGGCGCAGTGGGTAGCACGTTCGCCTCACAGCAAGAAGGTCGCTGGTTCGAGCCTCGGCTGGGTCAGTTGGCGTTTCTGTGTGGAGTTTGCATGTTCTCCCTGTGTTGGCATGGGTTTCCTCCGGGTGCTCCGGTTTCCCCCACAAGTCCAAAGACATGCGGTACAGGTGAATTAGTCTAAATTGTCCGTAGTGTATGAGTGTGAATGGGTGTGTATGGATGTTTCCCAGAGATGGGTTGCAGCTGGAAGGGCATCCGCTGCGTAAAACATATGCTGGATAAGTTAGCGGTTCATTCCGCTGTGGCGACCCCAGATTAATAAAGGGATTAAGCCGAAATTAAAAATGAATGAATGAATATTATATAGGTTAAAAGAATTATATGTTAAATGTGTACGTTTCCAATATTCCACGTAGACAACCTTTTATTTGGCCTAGTCAATATATATCGTCATATTTTCATATAAGTATTACCCTGAATGTTTTTTGTGTGTGTGGGAAATATTGCAAACACATATTTTGCAAATGAGCCATTGACTAGCTTTGTTTCAACATGTACTAACACTTCAAGCATGACATATTATTCACAGTATGTCATGTTAATTAAAACTATATTTACAAACCTGTAAAATGTACAACCACCTTGAAATGCCTGAAACGAATAAAACAATACTGAAATACCTTTCATCATATTTGACTTTCTAATCTAGCTGTCAGTTTTTGAAAATGCATACAACATAATTTTTACAGAGGAATGTGAGCATATTAATTTTTATTATATTCATAGACGAAGAGGTTAAAGCATATGCACGAACGGAGCTTCCCAGACTGAGGTTAAATCACAGTTCAGCTGTCAATTCAGAGTCATACTAAAGTAATTAACTTGTACAGCACAATGTGATAAATCAAGTGTTCATAAAATTTTGCGCTTCATCGCGTTTTGATGTAAACTCTCATTCAGACGTGTGGATTTCGATGGCTGAGGTCGGCTGTGAGGGTCACTGTACCCATCATCCTCATACACTAAGAACCCCAGTGTTTCAGAGCGCCTCTAATTGCACTTGATGCTTTTCATTTTCCTCTTAATTGAAACTGTAAAAAGCTTCATGAAAAGCTTTACCCATGAGTGGCTGCTGACGCTTAGTTATTGTGGTAATGTGGGGCAATCGCATTTATGATTGACTGACTTCCAAATGATTTTGTGAACAGGAATGTTTAATGCTTATATTAAGGTAATGCTGTGGTTTACAGTGTGTAGATTTACTGATATTACATTGATCCATTTCTGGAAAAAAAAGCAATGATGAATTAAAATCTTTATTGAGTTGTTGTTCACATATTACAAAAAAATAGTAGCAATGAAACCTGTTAACTGTGTAAAACTGGAAACTTTGTCACCTCGAGTCAACATGAGTGACCTGCTTTTATTGAAACCTTACCAAGCTTTATAGATCTTTGGACTGAGAAAAAAAAAACGACTAGGTCAAGAGAGCCTGCAAATGCTTCACAGATGTTCCACATTTCAGTGACGTTTACCAGATTTTAAGCTAACGTAGGCTGGGTTCTTCCCTCAAAAGGTAGTTTTTTTTCCTCTCCAAGAACTTTGAAACTATGGAGAAAATCCCATTATAAGCAAATAAATACGGAGTCTCTCAATGAACCTACTGTATACAAGATTTCAAAGTCCATTGATGCCTGATAATATTTTCCCCTGGCCCATTATATGCACAGTAAAGCATAATAACAAGAAATGTTTGCTTGCATTTCTTAGTATTCAATTGTGTCATCTTCATTTTTTCAAGGTTTCAGTGTGTATTTAAAGATGACACACTGTGATCTGTTTAAACAGGGATAAATGTGACGAGTTAATGAGTATATGTGGAGCAGTCAGTCGTCTATGAACCGGTTTCTAAAATCCCTGTGTCCTCATTCTCACGCATATCCATTCACACTTTATATATTTGTGCCTACCTGAAAAACGGTCAATGAAATAGCTCTGTTTAGCATTACTATACCTCACTATACAACACATCCATGCATGTAGCAGATGCTTTTATTCAATGCGACATACAAAAGAGGAGCAATTTGTCCAGGAGACTGCTTGTATTTCATAATGCAAGGTACTTCTGACAACTATGGGCAAGCAATAGAAGAAATATGCCTAAAGGAACAGGTAAAAAACAAAAGAACAATAACAACGTTTGTGCGCAGAGTTGGGAGTAGCTACTTTGGAACGTAATGGTGTTATGTAATGTAATTACAAAATAAATGTAATTCTGTCATGACAACTCTGGGAGAGATTTAGTATGTTAATAAATATGTACAGTTGAAGGCAGTACAGTTTTCAAGTGCTGTTTAAATGAGAGAAGATTTTTAAAACACACTTTTAAACCTAATAGTTTTAATAGCTAATTTGTAATAACATTTCTTTTGACTTTAATGACAGTACATAATATTTTACTAGCTATTTTTCAAGATACTAGTATTCAGCTTAGATTCAGAGACTTAGCTATAGGTTAATAAGGCTAACTAGGCAAGTCAGCAATGGTTTGTTCTGTATCCAACCAAAAAATTATATTTTAAGTAACTTAATATAAGTAACTTAATATAATAAGTAACTTTGCTTAAAAAATAAATGAACTGCTTTTATTCCAGCCAATCTAAAAAAAAAAAAAAGACTTTTTCCAGAAGAAACAATATTATGGGAAATACTGTGAACATTTCCTTGCTTCGTTAAACAGCGTTTGGGAGATATTTGGAAAAGTATTAAAATTTCACAGGAGGGTAACCAATTTTGCCTTCAACTGTATATGGCAATGTTAATGTGTTTGGTCTTGGTGGCATAGATCTGCTATGCTGCTGCTGCTTTCATTATTGGTGCAGAGCAAGTACAGAGGCTTGCTACTGTCAGTATATCCACAAACATGCTGTCTGAGAATATAACACACTGCTGCTGAAAACATACCATACATGAAATCCCATAGCAGATTTACACACAGGTGGAGCTGGATTGGAGGAGGATATAGGGAAACATCCTGCAGAGTGCTAATGCAAACAACACTGTCGCATTAAATTGCTGAGGAGCAAGCTCATTGGCTGCTTAGTAGGCAGCAACCAATCACCTACACCATATAGTTGATGCAGTGGAACTTATCAGCCTGCATGCCCAATAGAGTTTTATGACAGAACTTTGCATTCATTAAAATTACTGAGAAATTTACTACTTAAATTCCTGCTACAAGGGGGTAGCAAATGTTGAATAATATTCATTTGTTGCCTTGCCTGTTTGGGATGTGCACATTACCTGCCGCTGTTTAAAGGCGGTTTAGTAAAGCAAAGACTTTGCGAAGCTTTTGATTAAACTATTATTTGTTCTGATTTTAAATCTGCATTCAACCCCAGAACAGACTTAAAGTAAATAAAGGTGCTTAAGTATGATTTAATTTGACTTCCATTGTATTTATCTATGCTTGAAATTTGTTGATTACATTTTACGCGGTTGCATTTCCACGCGAAATCACACCAATCTATTCTAATTTCTATAGATATATTCGAGTCATCTGGTGAAACTGTTTTAATATTGATGTATACAGAAAAAAAATGACTGCAGTGTACAAATCTTTTATATTGTGTAAGCCTTGTATAGTAAAAGCAAAAAAGTCAAAAGGTAAACCTCTTCCACTAGCATCCTAAACTCCAAGTGTACTTTGTTTTTACACGTGTTAGTTGTATACACAGTCAAAAGTACTTCATCTGATACCGTGATCAAACACAGGAGCTAAACACACGTGCACTAGAGAGATTCATTCATTTTCATTTCGGCTTAGTCCCTTTATTAATCTGGGGTTGCCACAGCGGAATGAACCGCCAACTTATCCAGCATATGTATTACGCAGCGGACGCCCTTCCAGCCGCAACCCATCTCTGGGAAACATCCATACACACTCACTCATTCACACACACACACTCATACACTATGGACAATTTAGTCTACCCAATTCACCTGTACCGCATGTCTTTGGAATTGTGGGGGAAACCGGAGCACCCGGAGGAAACCCACGCCAACACAGGGAGAACATGCAAACTCCACACAGAAACGCCAACTGACCCAGCCGAGGCTCGAACCAGCGACCTTCTTGCTGTGAGGCGAATGTGCTATCCACTCCGCCACCGTGCTGCCCCTAGAGAGATTCATCTTTAGTTATGTTAAAGATTACAAATTACACTTTACAAAATGCAATAAGCAGTGCAACTATTTTAATTACTTCATTAAAGTAATGCAACGGATTTCATCTAATTACTTTTGGATTACTTTCCCAAATTTGTCATTTTCAAACATTTAAGCCAGGCTTAACTTTACAGCAGTACGCAACACTGATCACTTAAATTAATTATTCAATTAAATATGATTATAATTAAAACAGAGCTTGCACAAAAAAAACAGTGCTTTATGTTTTTTCTAACAGAATTCAGATGCAAAATCACTGAATAAATGAACTGCAATGAATCATTGCTAAAGTTATAAAAGTTACAGTTTCTTGCGACCTGAATAATTTAAACCCGCTTATAATGTTTACACAGTAACAGGACAGATGCAAATCATAAACTTCCACTCTGTTATTGTTAAACCTTGCCGTTATGCCACAAATCACTTGCACTGCAAACTGTAGTGGTCTACTTGATATTGCACATGCCGCTATATGCGACCATTGCAGATGCACACATTCCTGTGTCAGTGCTGAAAGGATATATTGTGCAGCCCTGTACTATACTACAGTAAAGGAGCAGTGAAGCAGTCGTCAGTGTTGGAGGAATGCGGGTGTGTTTTGGGGAAGGACTCTGGGGTTCTGACACAAGCACGGAACAGAGCTGAAACATGAAAGGAGAAACAGACAGTGGAAATGGGTTAGATAAACAGAGGCGCTAACAGATGAAAATAGGTGGATCACTCAGTCATCCTTCCTGCGGTGTGGTTGATTTCCTTTGATTGACAAAGACATTGAATAATAATAGAGGAGGCGCGAGATGTGCTTGCGACTGTGTTTTTTCCTTGGAAACAACAAGGGCTACAGTACTTCAAGGGGTCATGAACTGCATTTTATTTGATCACATTCTCGAAAGTTTTCATACAACATTAGCAAAACATTTTCCTCAAAAAAGTGATATGCTTAGAATGAACAGACGTCCCATTCTTTCCAAACAATCCCATATTTCATCTCTATTTATAGTGACCTGACTAATTGCTATAAAAGAAAATCATGTTTTGTCTCTTAATTCATCCTCACTTGTCATGCGAAAACAGCATAATCAATAGTAGCCGATTACGTCTTTGTATATTTGGAAGAACATTACTGTAATCTGAAGAGTGATTACTCAAAATCTTCAATGAACTGCATGCTTATTTGTTCAAGATTTAAAAGACGAAAGTGGCAGTGGAACCAGTGACCTGCTTTATATTATACATCAGCATTGGAAATGTGAATGAATGAGAAAATGTGGTTTGATGAATCCTTTTTTCACGTGACACTTTACTTGAAGTGGGTGTTAAGACTGTCATCACATCATTTTAATCATGACATAACAGGTTATGGATGAGATTCTTATGACAAGTGTCATTATGTGTCATTTGCTCAGTTTTGTCATTTTAAATGCAAAGGTGGCATTATTTGAGATGTCTTTATTATAACAGTATGACTTAACCAAATACATCATAACCTGTATTTGCCTTTGTAAGGACAACATGACAATACCAAGACAACATAACTTGTCATGAATCTGTCATAAACACGATTGTCGTGAAGCCATTATAATAGTTTCATAAACTTTTTTTCTGATCAAATTTTTTCAGTGGAGCAAACTGAATTTATCATTGAACATTGGTTATTAAAAGTGTTATTACTCTGTCAACTAATTTTATAATTGATATTTAATGACATTTTAATGACAAATTTAATCTGTACCACTTTGAGGTCAAGACAAATATTAATGATGGTGTTATAAAATTCATGACACAATTATAATGGCCTCATGACGGATTTATGACAAGTCATAATGTCTTGTTAACGGCAAGGTGTCATGACAGACAAAGACAGGTTATGATGTATTTGGTTATGTCAAGTTGCTCTAACAAAGACTTCTCAAAAAAATGGCACCCTTTTATTTAATAAGGCATAACTGAGCAAATGACACCTGTCATTAACATGCATAAAATCACATTCATATTAATGTGTCATGTCATGATTATAAGGGTTTTATGACAGTAAGGATTGTGCAATATGAAGCTATGTATCGTATGGATAAAATTAAAAGACTATCATTCAATATTATGCTCTATCAATTATTTTGAGGTGTCACAAAACACATTGTTTACGGTAATACATTTTCACAATTTATATGAGCACAATATTACATGACATTACGAGGATGCAGACAGAAACATGAAAAACGCCATTGTGAGAAAGTTTCAATCTTGAAAGTACAATGTTTACATTTTATTTAGTTATATTTATTATTTTTATGTTGGACCTATAATCATTAGCATTAAAATGTTACATTTGAATCATATTTATTTAATATTTCAGCATTTTTAATCAAACATTTGACCTGAAGTTGAATGAATAAAATTTCTGAGTATATACTTTAAAATGTAAATAAGAAATAGTCCTTTACATGTGGTAATATAGTGTATATAAATTATTCATTGATTCAATACAGAAATGGTATTATATATCAGGTATCAATTATGTGAAGTTTGTTCATAAACTAATATCGAGAGGAGCACCTGCTTATGATTGATTGCAGCTGGTCCCGCTTTAGCTAATGCACGATCCACCAATCAGATGATTCCTAAATCGCTATAAATAACCAAAGTATCTCACCTTAGCCATCTTCGTCCCGGAGAATCCCCCCTTCCACCCCTACTCCTCCTCTTTCCTCGACAGGGCGGCACGGAGGCCCAAGGGTTAGCACCGTCGCCTCACAACAAGGATGTCACTGGCTTAAATCTCACCTGGCCAAGTGACATTCCTGTGTGGAGTTTACATGTTCTCCACGTGTTCGCGTGGGTTTTCCCCGGGTTCTCCGGTTTCCTACCACAAGCCAAAAAACATGTAACATAAGTAAATTGACCAAACCAAATCTACACCATAGACGAGCTGTCAATCAGCAACATTTCTCTCCATAAGTATTCATAATTTACATTCACCATTAACAAACGGGAGAGTTCTCGAGACCTACCTGAGCTCAATCTCCCCTCTCGCCCCGCAAACGGGAGGGAGCCCCGGGCTCAAGGATCTCATGAGCTTAAGGCTCTCTCCCGGGACAGCATGCCAAACTCGCTTTTATATTCAATCATCAGCTAAGTGTGAACTCTTGAAATATTGCTATCAGGATAAGAGATGACATGTATCGTGATATAAGATTTTTAGTCATATCGTCCAGCCCTACGCGACAGAGTAAAGTGTTACCCTTTAAACTTTACAATTACTTTGGATAAATGCAGATTTCTAATGCCTCAAACTTTCAGAGCCCACATTATGTGACTGGCAGACAGTTTCATCTTTTAGAAAGGAGACACACAAGTGATCTGAAATGCTTGATTGCCACTTTCCCTTCATTGCCTCTCCTCTGTCTGCTCTTCCTTTCCAGATAGAGATGCCGCTTCATACAGTAGCTTCTCCCGCTGTGATGCATTCCTGATAGGCGTTCATAAATTAGGGTTTACTTTCCATGCACATCAATTTCGCATGGTCCATCAGACACGCACACGGATTCCAGTGTCTCCCCAAAATGCACTGCTCTGATGTGCTGCTGACGTACACTGATAAATTCCTTATCAGCACTTCATCACGGCTCACGATGAGATCAGGACACAAAGATAAAAGAAATCCTCATGACGGACCGTCTGAGTTTGATTTTCAGCATTATGAATGTTATGAAATACAGTCTTTTCCTACAGCACGCTATTTTCTCATTTGATTTCACAGAAGATAATGTACCGCTGCACAATTAGATCTACTGTACAATAATTAACAAAATCAAAGTAAAAAATGGTAAACTTACCTTATTAGGCCATAGTGATGTCTGCGCTTCTGGAGACATGATGTTGATTCCCAGCATTCACTGAGGCATGAATGACTGCTTTATTGTTCACTGCTTAATTGTTATTGTGGAGTCGATATTCAGTATAAAAATGTGATTAAAAACTGGAACCAACAGCCTTCACTAAGACCTGCTTTAAATACATCTGCGGTTTTCTTGCTCAGGTTTTTGCTTATTTGTGTATGTGAGCCTTTATGGAGGATCTGTGTGATTTATAGTGTTTTTGTCGGTTGTTTGACAATTGAATAGTACAATCCAATATATATCACTGACCCCAGAAACTGAACTAGAAACACAATAAGCAGTTCTAAACAGTTTTAATAACATTTCTGAGAATATAGATGAAGGCAAAGATGATGATGAAGTCTAATTTCTACAATATAAAACATAAAAATTCATCCTGTGCTACGTAACTGCAAATTATGTCAAAAATAAAATATTTTGATATTTTTCTTTCAAATGTAAATATAAAAAATTATAATTTATATTACAAATAAATATCAATATGAGCTTTTTACTTTTAAAATATATTTATTCAGAATGTAATAATAATAAAGTAATATTAAATAAATATTTAATGATTATTTGCCACATAAATATATAAATCCCCCACCGGAGGGTTCATAGCATCCTTCTGTTCTTTTTCGTGTCCGTGTCTTCTAGCATCTCCTCTCTCATTTTTCACCTCTGTTTATTTTTATGACGGTAAAGGGCACCTTCAGGGAGTGTTGTGAAGGGTCACAGGCTCAGGTCCCGCAGCACGCGCTGTTGTACTGTGACTGCCCTGTCCTCTCTATACCACACATCCTTTTAAAACACTCTTTTCACCATAAGCCTCATTCTGTAGATCAAATTTGAAATACAATGCTAACGCCTGATCGTAAACATTAAAGGGAGAGTTCACACAAATATAAACATTTACTCACCATATACTCAACCTCAAGTGCTTCCAAACCTTTTGTTAAGCAGAAAAGAAGATATTTTGAAAAATGGTTAAAACTGGTAGCCATTGACATGCATAGTTGGAAAAAATACCATCAAAGTCAATGGCTTCCAGTTTTAAATAAAAAGAAACTCAACTACACTGTAAAAACTGTTCCACACAATTCATTCATGTTGTCCAAAACAAATCAAGTTAATCAACTTAACACATTTAAGTGGACTGAACATAAAACAATTAAGTTGGACCAAACAAAATCTCAAGAATGGTGTTTTTTTCAACTCATAAATAAATAGTTTGAACAAGCAGCAAAAATATTTTTTGAGTGTATGACTGGAACAAGCAGAGGATGACTAAATGATGACAGAATTTTTACTTTTGGGTGAACTATCCCTTTAAGAAGCATGTTTGAGTGTTGGTGAACTGGAATAGGTTAAGAGCGATCAAGGACAGCCTGATGTGGTGAAAAGATGATCTTTACATTAAAGTCAGCCGGTGTGAAGAACAGACGGATGAGTGCACTGCTGCTCTCCACATCTTTCTCTCTCATCTCCTCTTTCTCCATCTGCCCTCTTGACCTCCAAGCTGAGCACAAAGGGAAACGGGGAGTATTTTTAGTGTCCGTCTGATAAGCAGCAGAGAGAGTTTGAGGGACGCAGAACACATCTCTCTTAGCTTTGGTGTGGTTGTGATGGACTTTTTTTTGATTTTGTAGCTCAGAAGATTTCTCTGAAATGTTTCTTCTAAAATCCTTTGGAGAAATTAAATGAAATCTTCCATTCATCTTTTTTTTATGTTTATTTACTTGCTCACTCTCCTTTGGCGTAGTCCTGGCTTTATCAGGGGTTGCCACAGCAGAATGAACCACCAAATACTCTGGCACATGGACAGATGCCCTTCCTGCCACAACCCAGCACAGAGAGTAAACTAACTCATGTATGCCCCAGTGTTGGGAAACACACACACTCACATACTTTACTTTACTGTGAGGGAAACTTGTGTATCTGTAAAAAACAAACAAACACGCAGACACGAGGAGAACATGCAAACTCCCCAGGCACAGCCAGAACTCAAACCAGGGACCTTCAATGTTTATATATTATTGATCATTTCTATATTTGCTAGCATCAAGAAAGATTAATAACTGCTGTAAAAATATAGGTAACACGTAATTTCAGGGCCCTTGTTCCACATTCATTCATTCATTTTCTTTTCGGCTTAGTCCCTTTATTAATCTGGGGTCGCCACAGCGGAATGAACCGCCAACTTATCCAGCATATGTATTATGCAGCGGATGCCCTTCCAGCCGCAAGCCATCTCTGGGAAACATCCATACACACTCACTCATTCACACACACACACACACACACACACACACACACACTACGGACAATTTAGCTTACCCAATTCACCTGTACTGCATGTCTTTGGAATTGTGGGGGAAACCGGAGCACCCGGAGGAAACCCACGCAAACACAGGGAGAACATGCAAACTCCACATAGAAATGCCAACTGACCCAGCCGGGGCTCGAACCAGCGACCTTCTTTCTGTGAGGTGAATGTGCTATCCACTCCGCCACCATGCTGCCCTTGTTACACATGACATGATTAAAAAAAAAAAGACAAATGTCTTTGTTACTATAACCTCTTTTTTAAACTATTAATCTTTGTAAATGATATTGTTCAATTTATATTGTATATTATGTTTCAATTCCATTTAATTGAAATGGCTTAAAAACACACAATAACTACTTTAATACAACGTACTTACTAGATAGTTACACATAATTTCACATAGCTAATCTCAAACTTAAACCATAATCATTTAGTTGTTAATAGGATACATTTGCTGTTGATTTAATAACCTTCAAGCCATCCAAGATGTAGGTGTCTTTTCAGTATAAAAAGAACACTTAACGAAATCTCTAATCCTTCATGATTCAGAAAATGCAAGTCACTTTTACAAAAAACATAAACAGGCAAAACAAAATTACAACTTGAGGTGCCATTTACTCTAGTGTGTTTTGTTTTACCACCGTCGGCAAAAGTGTCATTGGTTCTGGCCTCCCTAACATTGCCACTCTTACAAATGAAACCTACTAAACACAGTTTGTGTAGAAGGCTTTCTGTTAATGTTTAAGTGCTAGTTTAATTTCAACATGCATTTTTATATATGATGTTTAATAGTCTTTGTCAAGTTAAAGTTAATTTGTGCGTAGCCTACATTACAAACTCAGAAAAACACATAGCAATAATCAACCTCTGTGCTTTATTTTGCTTGGGAAGTAAAGTGGTCGGAACCAAAGTTAATGGCATCATAGCTACTGTAAGTACCATAAAGTAGAACCGATTTCAACTCTACTTGATGCCCACACTGTCCAACACGCACTGCTTTTGACAGAGCTCGCTATCGGCTTTAATTGAAAACAAATGACCTGTTACTTTGATGCTCCCTCAACAACAGCGCACCCATGAAAATTAAGCATTTTAACCCCGTTTTAGTTTACAAACACTGGTATTCTGCTTCAGTATAGATGAACTGAAATGCAAACTTTTGAAAACGGAGGCGCAGCTCTCCACACTTGCTCTCTGACTGGTCTTTTCAACCTCCTCTCAAATGACCATTATGCAACCAGTAGACTGCTAGCATGGATGCCAGCAAAATATGCACATTGAATGTGAATGGTCACTTATCAAGTATTAGTGTGAACGGACGTCATTGTTCTGAAACTAAATAAAAACACCAGTCTGGATGAGGAGCGTTTTCATTCTGAAACTTGATTTTAAAACAAAATTATTAAACAAGCGAAACAAGCGGTCTGTGCAAAAAATAAAGTTGTGCATATTAACATAGTTACATAAAAAGGAAAAGAGTCATGAAATCCTCCCCTTTCAGTACAAATATACTGTGGAAGTGTTTTTTTATGCAGCTTAAATGGCCGTGAAAAGCAGAGTGTGGGGGGAGTGGGTGTGACGGAGCAAAGCAGGAGAGAAAGAAGAGAGCGAGCAGCCATCATGTCAGTGGCCTATACTGATGGGTCAGCTGATAGATGAAGCACTCAGACACTGCAGTAGGGCTGTGCAATTAATCAAAATCGAATCGCAATCGTGATTTGAAATGTTGTGATTATCTAATAGCAAGAGGCTGCGATATGAAATATATATTATTTAACTTCCCCCACCCAGAGCAAATGCGTGACTGCCGTCTGTGTGTGACAGTCTTACTAGCCAACTGAGTGAGCACACTTTCATTCTGCCCAATCAGAATTGCACAACCGAACTATCCGGAACGCCCACAATACGCACCAGAGCGTTAGAGCCAATCGCAGCCCTTTCTGTTGAGCATGTGACCAATCATAGGGGTGTCAAAGAAAGAACAGTAGGTACACAGTAGGTAGAATGTACAGTTTAGGACAAAATTGTATTACAAATGATATATAAATATATTTATAAATTTTAATACAAGAATTGCTGTGCTGTGAAGAAAATATAAAACTGTGTATGGAAAGCATCGTCAATGCACCGTGATGCACCGAGATATCAAATTGAACCAAACTGATGGCATGACTGCAGTGCCCATGTAGCACTCACCAAAAACTGGAGATCATTAAAGTCATATCACAGTCATAACTGTTGAGCATGTGAACACGATGGCCAATCAGCGGTGTTCAATAATCCACTCGGCAGCACTCTAAATGCAAGAAGGAAATGCTGCTATCGTCACATTTTTTTTAATTTCAGTACAGACTCATAGAAGGTGGTACTTCTGACAACACTACCAAACACCCATCATGAAAGCCTAACTACTTCATGCCAGTGTCCGATCTCAGAGCTTGACCAAATAATTCAGAAGCAGCTCTTCTCATAGGATAAGAGATATTTAAATAATCATAAATAATAATTAGAAACCAACACGTCATCAAAACACTCACATAGTCCTATGCTACATCATCACAAGGAATGCTGCGGTTGTTGACTACAATTAAAGCTAACAGATGCTAATGTTGTCTTAGTTGATGTTCAACACACACAAATCTGTTCAAATCTCAGAAAATTCAGTCCAGGGTTTAATGACCCTCATTACAAGAAAAAAAGGCTTATGAAGAGTCATATGTTCATTGAGTTATTAATATCTCAGACCTTAATATCTTTACCAAACTACCTACGGAAATAAATAAGATCATATGAAGGAGATATAATCAGTGTGATTTATCTGTGCATCTGGGTGTCTCCTGAACACATGCCCAGCAGCAGCAGATCACAGAGCCGCTCTCAGTCTCTTGATGAATAGGCAGCACCCGCAGATGCTTTTAAACACCCAGGGCGCACAAGAACGCTCTTTCTGTAATTTCCCTGGAGAAATCAAAGTAGGTAACAGGAAGCAGTCAGGACATGCGAAGAGTGTGAACAGACCATAAACCGGATAGCAAAAACCGACCGGTTTTTCATCATCGGTCGGTGTCAAAGGAAGACCTGGCCGCGTTTTGCGTTACAACTGGATTAATTTTATTAGGACTCAGTAAACCAGCACAGCTCTGAAGTGGTTATTTTTGTTGTGAATTGATTATGCAAAAGCGAGATGAAAAGCACCACTCCAGATGGAGAGAGTGAGCGAGAGAGTGAGTATGAATGAAGTGAATGAAATATAGCAGGTCTTACAGACTTGGACCGGAATCAAGAGCTAATTTTAAAACAAATTGCATTCGAAAGCTTTCTGGTTCCATTCTCTTTAATCCTCACATAAATCAAAGACATCGACAGGAAGACACTTGTGGATGGGCAAACACTTAAACAGCACACATGAGTGAACAAACGCCTGAAAGAAATCACGCAATACAAACACACAGCGCCAGTGACTTGTTTTCCAATATTCAAATGATTTATAGGCTGCTACCAAACATGTTTTTGAAAAACACCCACAAGGGTTGCATTTATTTATTTATTTAATTCACAGTAAAACTGCATTAAGTTAAAATATTACTACAATTTAAAATGATTATTTTATCATTTAATACATTTTATTAAATGTCAAATTGAATTTTCAGCACTTTTGGTATTGAATTTTGGTGTCACTTCTTCCTTCAGAAATCATTCAACATGATGATTTGCACAAAATGTGCTGATTAATATTTTATTTAGATCTTATATACATATAATAGGACGAGTAAATAGCAAGTCAATTTTCAAGTGGTAATTCATTCTAGCAACATGTTTAAACATGCTAGCAACATGGTAACTCATGTTAGAAATAAGTAGACCCTTGTGCTAAAAATTATAGCTAAAATTACAACTATAAAAGTTATAATTATGCTAATGAGGTGATAAAACATGCTGGCAAAATGCAATGTTAAAACATGTTAACCGCGTTAGTCTTATAAGAAAGCTTACATTTTTAGCAGCCATTAGGCTACCTCAGCCTTCAGTGTCACATGATCCTTCAGAAATGACTGAATATGCTTATCATCAATTCTGAAAACTGATTTGCTGATCAATGTGGAAAAAAAACATGTACGTTTTTAACATTTGTAAAAAAATTGTATTCATATATATTTTTTTACTTTTTTGGATTTGTTTTTGCTTTTGCTTTAACCTTTAATTTAATGCATCCTTGCTGAATGAATGAATTTCTTTCTTTCAAAAGAGTAATAAGATTTTAAATTAGACTAGTCTTTAAAACTTGACTTATTGGTACAGATGCAGACGCTTATTTATAATGGCAGCACTCTTCATAATAACCGATAATCTTCTGCCTTTATTATCCAATGCTGTTTTCTTAAATGCTTTTGCACCTTCAGTCTTTCTCTCTTATTTGATTTCATATTTTCTCTAATACCAGTATTCAAGTGAAGTCATTTGCAGGTACTTTAAAAGTGTCACAATTTGTGAACTGATCTGTAAATTAGGCAAAAATTAAGTTTAATGAGAGTAAAAGCACAAAACTTTCTCCATTCTAGGCATATACAGTATGTGAGCACATAATAATTACAGACACTTTTAAAATCTGCACTTTTCTCCATTTAAGCTTTAAAAAGCCGTTCCTCCTGCCCACCTCCCCCATTCGTGACTCAGTCCAGCGTTGCATCTCCAAAAGAGGGATTTAAACCATAATTGTTCCCATATCCCTTTGTTTTTTTTCCCTTAGTCTCAGCGCAAATATGTTTTCCTGTGTCTGGAGACAAAGGATGCGTAAATCCCAAAAGAGTATCAGATTTGCTGTTCAGAATTTTGCTAAATAAATGAGCTTAAATGTACTTTAGCAGATGGTCATAATAATCCACGTAGCATCCTAATGAGGTGGATACAAAGAGATTAGAGGGGGTTCTGTGAGATTACAGTGCTTGAAATGATTCAGTGCTGCTTAATAAATCCATAGACAGCTTTATTTAGGTTTTATCATGTTGGCTTAAAAATAACATACTGGGCTATTTAAGCGTTGGTGCTGCTTCTACTAATATAAATTTTTTAAACACTTGTCCTGCTAGACCTTTCAATCTATGACCACCAAAGTCAGGTCAAACAATCTTCAAAAGCTGGATGATGAAAACTGTGAAAAATCCCATTAACTTTCACTTAAGTGATCCAAACAATCACATATTAACCTACAGCTACCTGGCTCAAGACCTTCGGACCTTCGTCTGTTCAGCTAGCTAATCTATCACTAGCTAAGTCTGACAAGCTAACATGTTAAATCATGAAATCAACATGGTAAAATGTGATGAAGCACGCTAGAACCCTGCAAAAAAAAAAAAAAAAAAAGGTTAAACCTGGTGAAACTGGTCTTCCAGACTGTCCAAGATGGTTTTCAGCCGGTGAGACCAGCTAAGACATGTCTAACAAGTAAAGTCTGGTCAAAACCCCTCTAAAGTCAATCTAAGACATGGTTCATTCATGCTAGTGTAACCCTTGGCTATAAGATATTGAAATAAAACCCGACTCCGCCACCTAGGTTATTACCCAGAAACATATAAAGAAACACTTGTTTGATTAACACAAAAGTTTCAACAATATGAAGGAACCTGCTGGTTCGTTTTTGATTCAAGACAGATACGTGACTTACAAAAAGATACACATTTATTAGTTCACACCATGGTATACTCAATATTAAAAAAACAAACTTAAAATGGTCTCATCACAATTACCATTAAGTGTGGGGACACTTCACACAGCAAATCAGTGTATAAAAATGATTGAAGCAAGTGATGAATAAAACCCATACAAAATCAACACAAACTCCCCTTCAATTCAGCATCAACATTACAGCTCATCCGTCCACCTATTGATATGCACAAACAACAATACTTTCACAGGAAACAAACTGAACAAAATCACATAAAAGATAAGTTCACAATGCAGCGTAATGATCAAATTAAATATCTACAGACGTTAGATCAGGATTTTCAAAAATGGTGACAGCAACGCTGTCAGCTGTGCATAACAACACCGTAACATGCCCACGACGAATAAACACACCCAAGGACAGCGATAGATGAGACAAATTTAAAGAGCAGCCACAAATATGGAATAAGAAACAACAGCTAGCAACTTCAGGTCGCACCTCCTAGGTGAATTTCTTAGGCTAGAGCGCGAACAGCACTCGTCACTTCACGCACACACTTTCCCGGAGAAGGCAAACAAGGGATTAAAGAGAACGGTCTCCAACCACGGAGGCTTCACGTGCAGTCAAGAAGTCGCACACAATGCTCACACAGACGCCTTTTTTAAAATGCTGAATATCCACATGCTCCCAGTAATAAAACTACGTACCAACGCCAATAGGTGTGCCCTGCCCTTAGTGTGTTACCACCAGATTCTAAAAATAAAACCGTTACACTAGCAATGTGGTAAAACCTGCTGTTGACATGTTAATCCATGCTAGTAATATAAACATGAGAGCAAAATGCTATTAGTATTCCAAAGAAATGTCCCAGCATAGTGTATGTACAACATGCTAGAAACATGTTAGTTGCTTGCACATTAACACTTTAAAACAAGATAACTATTCTAATTCTGACATTTTAGCAAATCATGCTAATTCATGCTGATAATTTGTTTCCATGTTAGCAATAAACGTGCTTGCTAATTAATGCTAGCCACAAAGTCCTACAATTTTTAGAAACATGCTACTTCATGCTAACAAAGTGCTAAAACATGTTAGAAACACTTGTTAGCCGCATGCTAATTAATTCTAGCAACATGCTAAAAAAAAGATTTATACCATTTCAAACATTCAAGCAAGGTTTTCTCAAACCAACATAAATCGTTGTTTGAGCAAACTTTACTACCTGGCTTGCATTCCTTTTCATAAACTTTAAACCTGCCCTCAAACATTTGTTGAGTAGTTAATTTCGTACTGCTTTGGCTGAAACACAATGATTTAACATAATGTTTTAAGAGCTTTCTCTAAAACATCCTCTAAAACAGAAGCTAAGATAGTGAATTTATTTTAAGACCATATGAGACACCTCCTCGGAGTGATCTCATCTGATTTATATGCCACCATCCGTTTACTCTCGTAATGGAGATACAGAAATAGCTAACAGAATGAAATTAATGTGTTCAGATTTTGTTAAAATGACTGTAAATTGTTTACTAATTTAGGCCAGCAAAGCATGAGTGTTAGGATGAGTTGCTTTCGCCTTTCACGCCTGTCCTTCTACATTGTAGGTCATGAGGATACCCTCTTGGGAAGATAATTTGGGTCAGCCCAATCATTCTGTGCTGGAGATGGAGGGGCCACCAGACCTGTCCAGCTCCCTCTTCAATCTCAGCAGCAGTTATGGTGGTACAGGAGCTTTTCTTTGGCTATTTCCATCAGAAAATGTCACATGGACCACCATGAGGCCCACAATGCAGCCAGTTACCCCTCCACGAGTGAGGGACCAAGCCTTAGCCCAGGCGGAGATCGGGGTACTGGGACTGGTTCTAGCTCTCACTGCTCTGGGTAATGGATTTGTGCTGTGGGTGCTTCTACGTCGAAAGAAAAATCATGCTCCTATGCACCTCTTCATGGTCAATCTGTGCGTGGCTGACCTGGTAGTGGCCTTCTTTCAGGTAACATTCACTTCAGACTAGTAAAATGATTAGTGTGGTGAAATAGGCAGACATGTTAAAGGGATAGTTCACCAAAAAATAATTTGCTGTTAATTTACTCCCTCAAAATATTTTGGTGCTTTTTTGTGGAGCATAAAGACTTGCTACTGCTAACAGATAAACATATATCCTACTGTAAGCATGTAAAATGTGCTGCTGCATGAAAAGGTATACGTATATCCTGTAACAGATCTAGAAAGGTGGAGCTAGGGGAGGTGGAGGGTGTCAGAGAAAACCCTGTAGCGGACTGCAGAACTAGTCTACAGCAAACACTGCATCAGACTATTTAAATGTTGAGCTTGCAATCTCATTGGCTGAATTTTTATCAGATAATATATTATCTGTAGCTCTAGATGTCATTTGCTTAAGTAGCAAAGAGATGTCAGTAAATTAATGCCAGTTCAGTCATGCGATTATTGCATGCTGTTATCGCTGATGTTTAATGCCTTGTGAATGTACAGACTAATGCGCAAAATGGCAAGCATAAAAATGCTATTAAAAAAAACACCTACAGTTTGTTTTTAACTGAGTATTTTTGTTTTTTATTACACAACATCTAATATCAAGGAGTGATTTTGCACGTTCATTGCCAGTGAAAAGCACATGAGTGTAGAAAAATGTCTCTAAAAACACTGGTGCTAAACATCCCGTTGTGCACAAGGCTTAAGGATATGACAGTGTTAATGCATTTGCTCATGGAGTACATGTTTGATGCAACGTTTCAGAGACACAGCATGCTTTTAGAATGCTGTGTCATACACAAGACGCTGCAAAAGACACATGGCTCATGTTTACATAGAAAAACAATGGGAAAGTAGCATGGCATGCTATCATGTAAAATGTGCTGCTGCCATATGAATAAGAATACAAATCTCACAGCAGATCTAGACAGGTGGAGCTGAGGTGGTGGGGGGTTCAGACAAATTTTTAAAGCTAGCCTACAGCCCTCATTGGCCCAAACATTTTAAATGTTAATTGCATTAAAAGAATCTATACCCCATGTCCAATCTATAGCTGATTGAACTAGACATTTGTCCTTGAACTGCATGTTTTGTTTCCAGGTGCTGCCGCAGCTGGTGTGGGACATCACAGAGCACTTCCACGGCCCTGATCTTCTGTGTCGTTCTGTGAAATATTTGCAGATTGTTGGGATGTTTGCATCCTCCTACATGATTGTAGCCATGACTGTGGATCGGCACTACGCCATCTGTTGCCCCCTACAGGCATATCGTGGGGGCGCAACCTCTCGCTGGAACACCCCCATCATGGTTGCATGGGGGCTGGCATTTGTACTCAGTTTACCACAGGCGAGGAAATAAGATCATCATTTATTTCAGTTGTTCGCAGATTTTGTTTTCACGCTCATAACTCTCTTCCTGTCTGCAAGCAGGTGTTTATCTTCTCGCAGTCAGAAGTTTCCCCCGGGGTATATGAATGCTGGGGCCACTTTGCGGAGCCGTGGGGTCTGAAAGCATATGTCACCTGGATGACTGTGGCTGTGTTTGTATTGCCGGCCCTAATCATTACGGTCTGTCAGGTATCTCCATTTCATTCTCTTTTATGCTTAATCGCTCCCTGAGCATTTTTATTGCGTTTTTCTTTTCTAACATTGTTCAGTTTAGAGTAAGAACATAGCGTCTAGTCTACTATGCAAATGTCAAAGACTTGGAAAGTTTAGTGAAAATTAGATGTACTTCAGACTTCATAGATTTATTAAGTATACCAGGGTTGGGTGAAACTCAGAAATTAAACTGTTCAGAAAATTCTGAAATTGCCTCCTTTTTCATTCATGAGCTGGATGTTGAATTTGAATGACAGGAAGAGAGATTTACTTAATTGCAATTCAAAGAAATTAACTGTAACACCAGAGGAATTTCAATCACCCACAACAGGTTTAGCTAATTTGGCATTCATTTAGTTAAAAAAACTGTATGGCACTGTTATGGGTTTAAACCCCTACTTGCTTGAACTCATAAATGCAATGGCAGTTATTTTGAAGACTTTTCTAAATGCATAAATATACATGCCAATTATTATTTTTTGCTACGCCTTACATTAGAAACGTCACTGACCAGTTCTACCTGAATAACTGTTGCCATGCAACAAGCTTTTGCTCCCTAATGCAAGTCAAATAAATGGTAAATGATGAATTTATTCATATAAAAAACATAGTAAATCAATCATAGTAATCATGATTAGGCATAATTAACTGAATTAAATTTAAAACTATACTGCAAAAAAATCCAACAAACCTTTCAAAACCTAGATCAAAAAAACAACTCTTTCTGCAATTTCATTCCATTTTAAATCTAAATCACAGTTATGTTTTAATGTAAATCATAGATTTACATTAAATATGACTAAGACATAAGACTGTTCTCTGCTCAGTTCTATTGTTTAAATAATCTGATGATTCTCTTTGTGATCTCAGGTTCGCATCTTCAGAGAAATCCATGACAACATCTACCTGAAGTCAGAACGGGTGGTAACGGCAGAATTTAAGAAGAACTCAGTCTTCTTTCACTTTCCTCGGCGGGAGGGTGGCAGGGGAAGGACGAGAAAGAAAAACGAGAGAAACAGACAGAGCAGACACAGTCAGCAAGGCGAAATCAGTCTCAGTCAAGCTCACTGCAGCCGCTCACATCATGCTGGACAGGAAGATTTCTCCTCAAACCAATATGATGAATACTCACAGACTTTACCCTGTAGGAGCTCTATCTGTGAACCTTGCTTTGGGCCATGCCCCTCTTCAGACCCTTCCATCCCAACTCACCTGCAAAACATCCCCAACAATCTCTCAGACCCCGCCCAGTCTCAGTCATTATCAGCCAATAGCGTGTGTGCATTGGCTGGACACTCTGAGAGCTCTGGAGCTTCTGAACTGTGGCCAGATGTGCTTCCAGATGCTTTTCCCCTTCCGACCGAGTATTCGCACCCGCCGCCTGTCCCGGGTGTGACGAAAGCCATGTCTAAGACGGTGAGGATGACTCTTGTCATTGTGCTGGTCTACACCATCTGCTGGTCTCCTTTCTTTATTGTTCAGTTATGGGCCGCCTGGGACCCCAACCCACCAATCCAAGGTCAGATTCAGCAGATATAACAGATGAATATACATGTTCTGTATAGTCACAAAACAGGCCTTTGTGTGTGCTAAATAATTCTACACTGCTATTAATCAGTGGAGTTCTCAAATAGGAAGTTCCTTTACAATCTCAGTTTCTGCAAAACAAAATCCAACAGCAATCCAAAGATAATATAATGTGGATAAAGCATTGGAGAAATCACAAAGCTCAAGGTGACTGACTTTTTTTGTCATGAACATTAGGTAAAGTAAGAAACATTAAGTTGTTTTGGACAATTTTAAGAAAAGAAGTATTTTTTTTTATATTGTTGTCAGATTTTATTCTAAAATTCAAAATTAATTAGGATATTTTGGAATTTAGAATATTTTGGAATATTTAAAATATGAATCCAGTCAGAATATCTGATCATGTGACACTGAAATCTGGAGTAAATTCAGCTTTGCCATCAGCAGGACTTAAATGTTAAATAACCAAACAAGCAACACATTCTCCAGGAACATCTCAATAGCCTGTTCTTGGAAATCTACCTTCCTGCGGAGATTCGTTCCAAGTACAATCAAAGACACATGAATCAGTTCATCATGGTCCTCGGGTCTGCTTGGAAATTGCGGGCAGGTGTGGTACAGCTTGGCTTAAACTACGGTGTGTGGGAGAGGAGGTTTCCAGGAGCAGAAATAATCAATCTGTTTTCTTCTGTTCGTTATTTAACTGTCCCCTGCTCTCTTTCCCTTTAACACATGAACAGACAAACACCTGCTCACTCTCATGAGTGTCGGTTGGTAATCTCATTGGTATTTACACCTCTGTATTAGGCGGGACTTTCTGCACAGTTTGACCGGCCACCTGGTAACCAAATCACTTTGAAACATCTCCACAAGCTTAGAAATGCAGCTGTATTTTACCGTTTAATCCAGTAAATATTTTTAGTGATCCAAACGGAATAAAATAAAACGTTTTCTGAAAATGATTTATGATATGTGATATTCTGAAAATATTGAGTGAGCAGCAACTCTGAGGGTGAAAATGCATTGTGGTCTTTTTCTCAAAATCAAAGCAGTTCTAAAGTCAAACTCACGGCTAGCATGGTGCACCCTATATGTAAAAAGTTCAAATAAGCCTACAGTGGTTGGAGATTCAGAAGTTTGGGGTCAGTAACTTTGAATGAATTCTTCTCACTAAAGCTACATTAAATTGAAAGGTACAGTAAAAATCACATTAAAACATTAATAGTATTACCATATTAAAACACATACACAGTGTATTTGTCAGTGTTGCTGTTTTTCTAAACAGCCTAGTACAGGCAGAATGACAAACCAAATTACACAACAGGACGATAAATACAGCAAATAACTAAATTAGACACAGGTACGGAACATAATAAGTTACTATGGAAACAAATGAGAACAAAACAAGGTTATACAAACTAAGAGCCTGTGAAATTGAACACAACTGTGACAGTAATTTATTCCTGTTATGGCAAAAACAGAAAATCTTTAGAAATCATTCTAATATGCTGAAGAAACATGTCTTATTATAATCAATATTGAAAACAGCTAAAAACAGAAAACAGCTGTTTAATATTTCGGTGTATTCTTTGATGAATAGAAAGTTTAAATTGACATCAGAAATGTTTCTTAATATTGTAAATGCAATTTTTAATGCATCCTTGTTGAATAAACAACGACTTACTGACCCCAAACGTTTGAATGCTAGTGAATGTACTATATGCATGCATTATAGAGTATAGTGCAAGTTTATTTTAATTTACACTACTTTAAATTTTTAATTTACACTTTATTTTTTGGTTTGTTTTTTGCTAATTGTACATTAGTGACTACAACTAGATCCATTTGCATCTTTTGTGTAACAGAAGTTCATGTTCCTAATGCAATAAATGCAAATGCTATTCTCTGGCTTTAAATCTGCATTTCATCTCTCATGCAGGGGCTGTTTTCACTATTCTGATGCTACTAGCCAGTCTAAACTCATGCACTAACCCGTGGATCTACACAGCCTTCTCCAGCAGCGTGTCCCGTGAACTGCTCGCCCTGCTGCGCTGCCATAGAAGATCCCCACGCCGAGGGTCCCTGCCGGACGACTCCACCGCAACACACACATCAACCAACACCAAGGACTCCATATACTGACCCCTGGCCTGACTCTACAACAAACACACACACGCATACCAGCACACCACAAACACACCACTGAAGTGATAAACTAGACCTTGTCCCAAATGACTCTCAAAGTTTCCTCAGAGCTAATTTTGGTGATGCACAAATGCAAAAACAATAATCTAAAGGGTGCATTTGAGGTTAAGAATATCTTTTCTAATTATAAATTGATAAATTGGACAACATTGCGAGCTTGGAAACTTCATGGACAAACACCCACTCTGTAAAGTGTGATGAAAAGCGCTGTTTGGTACAGGACTGTATTTTTATATGTCCTACTTTGAAGGCTATTGGTCACAGGACTAAATTCAGGAACATGGCGGTTATACAATCTGATCAGCAGATACTGATCCATCAATAAAGACAAAAATCACGGTAACACTTTACAATGTGCTTGCACTAAATAAATGCTAAGCTAATGCACAGATAATGATGAGTTAATGTATTTTAGAGTTCATGTGTATAGATTAATCAAGCTTTGAATCATATAGTATGTTCGGTTGTTGTCGATGCAGTAATCATAAATAAATGGTTTAGCTACATTGAAGTGACAGTTCACCTAAAAATGAAAACCTACTCACTATTTTCTCAGCCTCAAGTGGTTTCAAACCTTTATGGGTTTCTTTATACTGCTAAACACTAAAGATATTTCTAAGAAAGCTGAAAACCTTCAAGCGACAACTAAAAACCCAGTCTTTCCGAGAGCACCTGAACCCTGAAGAATAAAACCAAGACCCCTCTTCTCTCCCCCACCTTAAAAATACTATAAATTCTGAGTGTGCCTTACACAGGTGAGTGGGTTTAATAAACCACCTGTACAAAACACACTCATCTGTTGGCGCAATAGCCTAGTAGTTAGCGCGCTGACATATGGTGCAGTAGCACTTCAGGGCGTCCTGAGATTGAATCCCGGCTTGAGGACATTTCCCATCCCTACCCCCTCTCTCTCTCTCCCACTTCGCTTCCTGTCTGAAATACTGTCCTATCCACTTAAAAAAGGCCAAAAATAAATCTTTAAGAAAAAAGAAAACACTCATTCAACTCACTGACACAAAGACTGTATTTATGAAGTCTGCTTCACACAGGTGAGTGGGCTTGACAAGCCACCTGTAGAAATGCTCTCTCTCTCTCTCTCTCTCTCTCTCTCTCTCTCTCTCTCTCTCTCTCTTTCAAAAAAAACCTGTAGCTCTAAATTCTCTGAGCACAAACAAGTTCCTTTGTATAACTAGTACGTCTTGTGTGTATTACTTCTTCTTGTTGAATCGCTGAATGCCTCCTCAATTGTAAGTCACTTTGGACAAAATCATCTGCTAAATGAGACTAAATGTAAAACCTTCCATAGTTGGAAAAACAAACACTATGGTTACGGGTTTCCAGCTTTCTTCAAAATATCTCCTTTTGTGTTCAACAGAAGAAAGAAAGCCAAACAGGTTTGGAACAAGTAAAAAGGCGATGACATGATTTTCAGTTTTGGGTGAACTATCCCTTTAACTCATGATTAGTTAAGCATTAAATAATACATATTGGTGCCACCATATTGTAAAGTGTTACCAAAATCACATGTAACGCTTGGTGCATTTTAAAAAAGGCTGTCCATTGAGTTACATGAAAGCAGATTGTATGATGAATAAAGAGGAAGAGGACAGGAAAGGGTTAGGAAGCAAAAGATCAGAGGTTCACATTGTTCTCCATCTTTTTTTCATGTCGAATGTTTTCATTGATTATCGTCACGGAATTGTATCAAACTTTAAAGCGTGCAAAATGTGATAGTGGGAAGAGGGAAAAAAAGGCATGTGGACAATGTATGCAGGATGAACAAAAGGATATCGGGCTCTGCTCTGGACAAACACAAAGGACCAGCGACAAGATGCTGCAAATTAGAGCATCAGATATTTAGGGGAACTTATTCACCATCAGCAAGAATGTTACAGAAATATCAGCCTGTGACCTGGGGAATCAGACGGAGTGGCAGCTTAGTGACTTTCTGAATCATATTTAAACTATATATAATCAAATGTAAAGTGTTTAGAAGACGCTGTGAATGGATTTGGTCTACAGTATTTGAGTAATAGCTATGAAATGAATAGGAAGGCGATCCAGTGGGACACAAAAGCAGAGCAGAATGAAGTGTCATTTTCTGTGTTGCTTATATTTGGTGGTTTAATGTATCCAAGTAGAACTTTAGAAGCTATTCATTGTGTAATGGATTTCAGTATAAACCACTATATACATATTAAGGGTGTAACGGTAAACATACTTTGGTACAGTTTGGTACGCATATGTACTAAACAAACACTGTTTTATCCACCACATGTGCAGTACTTAAAGGTGCATTAAGCTATTGAAAAACGTTTTTGATCACAGTGTCAGGTCGAGTGCCAAAACACACTTGCAACCAATCAGTAATAAGGGGGTGTGTCTAGGACTGATAATGGCGATAATGGAAAATAAGGGGCGAGGTCTTCTTGGGATTTGGGAGTGTTTCAAATGAAAGTGCATCTTTAATTTGAAACTTTTACAAATCAATATCAATTGTTCCGTCTCAAGATCGAGAATCGTTTTTTGTGTACCGTTACACTCCTAATATTGTTCCTCGCAATCCCGAAAAATCATTGTAAAAAATCATTGAAAGAAATATCTTTTTATTTTTATATGCTTTGTTTGAGAAATGGCTTTTTTACTGCAACATTTCAAGAGCAACTGCTACAAATCTTCTCATGATATATGGACACACTAATCCCACCAGTTTCGGTTTCACCCACGTTTGCCACACTTTTAGCGCTACCTCTGATTTTTGCTAAATTTTTGTGCTCAAACTAATGTATGTTTTTCTCCTTTTCTCAATGAGGGGACCATTTAAATGCTTCAGAGTAACTTATTTGTAAATATAAATATAATAGAGACGAGTCAAAGGATTAGGAAAATATTCATACACTGCAACTGAAGCGCCTTATAAAAGTATTATACACATATATACATGTATGTTTGTAATGCACAGATTCCAGAGGTACTTGATCAGTGCAATTAGAGAAATTCAGTAGTGTCTGTGGTAGGTTAGGAGGTGTGTTCACGCTCACATTTTTGCTTGCTAACCCCTCACATGCAAGTTATTATTAGAAACATGCAATTTAAGTATAAATTGATGCTTCAAATCCAACATTTTGTACCCGTTTTAGGTACATTCAACACTATCTCACGGCAATTCGTAACCTTTTTAATATTAATTATTACAATTAAGTACGATTTATTCATCCCCCAAATACAGTTGGGATTAGGGGTGGGGTTTGGTGCCTCGTCTTCTTTTATTCATTCATTCATTTTCTTTTCGGCTTAGTCCCTTTATTAATCTGGGGTCACCACAGCGGAATGAACCGCCAACTTATCCAGCATATGTTTTACGCAGCGGATGCCCTTCCAGCTGCAACCCATCACTGGGGAATCGTCTCCTTTTAAAAACTGAAAAACAACTGAACTCGTATGAATTCATACAAATTAGCCTGACAAAACATAAAATAGTTACCTTTCCTTGTGAGATCAGACTGGTACATTATAGTAATTCTGAAAATGCATTACTGGTTTATCTATAAAGCAGAAAGGAACTATAAATTAATAATTTGTGTAATAAATCACATAATGTCCATCAACAATTAGTTTTGATTAGGAAATCGGATGTACTCTATATTTACTCAGTATATCATTGACCTTGATAGCCTACAGTAAAAAACTGAAACTGTAGTGATCAAATACTGGAAATATTTGATTAGAACTAAATGCTAGTGAAAAATTCGAAGAGAACCAACTGCTAGTGACATCTTTGTTATCCTCAGTGCGTAATGACGAAATAACAATCATGAAATCACATATTTGATACACAGGATGCACAGTACATAGAATATGACAGTGCATAATAAATTGTTTTTAAATTAATTCACTTTTTGATGTTTTGTGTACTTCTTTATCTTCATAAGTTTAACATTGATTCAGAACAGTGTCTTACAAAAAATCTCCAAGAAAAAAAAAAGCTCCAGGAATCATCACCCAAACAATGACTCATCCTCCTACACCTTTCTCTAACTTCTGCACGCTTTGGGTTCATTCTTTGCTATCAAACTCAAATAAATGAAACATACTTTTTATATCTAAGGTGGACTTTGGACCAGTTCTCTATCTAAAAAAACATACCCTGCTCAGTGCTGAACTATAGAGCAATTCCAACTGTTGAACCCATTTTCATATTGAGGTTCTCCGCATTATCGTATTTTCTCGTGCATTTGTCTTTCGGGGACGACCAGCCTTTTTGGAAAATTTGAATGAGTTAATGACAATGTAAACATTCTTGAAATGTAATATTCTTGAAATTACAGGCATATATGGAACAATCGACTTCTGTTGCTATGACTGAATAGGTTTTCATCTGGACAACCTGCTGTCAGTGTTTCGGCCTCAGAACGGCTCACCATTCTACAAAGTCTGTGAAAACTGGAAAGTTTGGATGCCATGTAAAGAGTTTGTTTAGAAAATGTAGAAAATTGTAGGCTGTTTTCTAATTTTGATCTCTATATTCTTTTCCTGTAATGAGTCTTTTCCTGTAATGCCTGATGAGATTGGAGAAGACCTGGCAAGAGATCAGAGGCCATTCCTCATCCACAGTCTCTGCAGATCCTTCAAATGTCCATGTTTGTTGAGTCTCCTCTTTAGTTCACCCACTAATGATCTACAGAGTTCAGGTCAGGGAACTTGGAAAGTCAAATCTTTAATCCTCTACAGCAATAACCCATAATTGTAATCGAATGTTTAGCGTGTTTTGGATCATTTTGCTTATGGAATATCCAGCCATGGCCCATTATAAGATCTCTAACAAATGCAGTCAGGTTTTGTTGGAATCTGATAAAATCCTGGTGCCACATTTCTGAAGAAGATTTCCAAGACCTCTGGAAGAAAAATAGGCTTACAACATTAGAAATCCAGCAGAGCAATATATTAAACCGTGGACATTGGGTACTTTTTAGCCTTGTTTATCTCTTTTAACCCATCTCAGGTGTGGCAAAAAGCTATTTTTTTCAGTTTTATCTGACCACAAAATCCACTCCTGTTTGAAGTTCCAGTAGCAGCTGGCAACTGAATATGCTGGAGCTTGATTTTGAACGAGAGCACAGATTTTATTTTCTTTGAAACCTTTCCAAACAACTTGTGATGATGTAGGTGCTGTTTGATTTTTTTTAGGCTTTCTGACTTCCAGACCCAACTCAACGTGTAGTCCTTATAACAGGGGTACTCGGTTCTGACGGGACACTTGCCTGCAGAGTTTAGCTTCAGCTTGCCTCAACACACCTGTCTGAATATTTCTATTTAGCTTTGAATTACCCTGATTAGCTGGTTCAGAACTAAAGGTCAGAACTAAAAAAATGCTCGACTGTCCACCGCTGTTTCGCCACTCAAATTGTTCTTCTCAATGTGTATATATGCAATATAATGAAACATTATCTCCATTTGATTGGAACATCTTGATAACAGCTCTGATGTTGCAAATGGGTATTTTCTTTCTTTCATGTTTTTTGAAGCCCTTATCAGAAATATATTTTTTGGTTTTGCTCATAAGTACAATTTGCCCATTGCGTCTCCTCTTATAGTCATGTGAAACAAAGTCATGGCTGGAAAACTGAATGTGTCTAGTCACCCCAGAGTACTAAAAATTAAGAATGGTTATATTCTTCATGGACATTTCATTCTTAAGATTCTTGAGATGTTCTCCTTTACAGTTATTTTACTTGAACGAATGAATTATCGAAAGAAAAAACAATGCAGATTTATTTTTACACAGCCTTCTGTGCTCATTTGATAATGATAATGAATGTATAGATTGCAAGGTAACATAAATTAAAATGTTGCCATCCAGTTATTAATGTATTTTAGCATTTGGATAACATTGACATTTACACATTGCTAATGCATGAACTAAGAGAGGGAAATGTTGACAATAAAAGTAATTTTATGTTTTAAGTTAAGAGAAAGACTTGTTAAGACAGTTTAATCTTCACTTAGTTTGAAGATTTAGAAGTTTTTGCTTTGAGTTTGCAGGTTTCCACCTAGCAGAAGAGAGAGAACACTATTGTTTATTGCTTCACTCAGTGAGCAATAACTGTGCTAAAGCTAGTTCTGAAGGTATTATAAACAATAAACAGAAAATTCTGGTTGTTAAATCTAAGCGAATGAAATTGATTGGCTTTACAAGAGTAAGCTCTTTTCATAAGGCAATTCATTCATTCTTTTTTGGCTTAGTCCCTTTATTAATTAGGGGTCGCCACAGCAGAATGAACCGCCAATTTATCCAGCACATGTTTTACGCAGCGGATGCCCTTCCAGCTGCAACCCATCACTGGGAAACACCCGAACACTCTCTTTCGCACTCATACACTACGGACAATTTAGCTTACCCAATTCACCTAGTGCAAGTCTTTGTACTGTGGGGAACACTGGAGCACCCGGAGGAAACCCACGCCAACACGGGGAGAACATGCAAACTCCACACAGAAATGCCAACTGACCCACCCGAGGCTCGAACCAGCGACCTTCTTGCTGTGAGGCGATAGTGCTACTCACTGCGCCACTGTGCAGCCATAATTTAAACTTATTTTAAGCAAATAAATCATGAGCAAAATTAATTGTGAATTTCTGTGTGGAGTTTGCATGTTCTCCCCGTGTTCACGTGGGTTTCCTTCGGGTGCTCCAGTTTTCCCCACAGTCCAAAGACATGCGGTATAGGTGAATTAGGTAGGCTAAATTGTCCGTAGTGTATGTGTGTGAATGAGTGTGTATGGATGTTTCTCAGTGATGGGTTGCAGCTGGAAGGGCATCCGCTGCGTAAAACATATGCTGGATAAGTTGGTGGTTCATTCCGCTGTGGTGACCCCAGATTAATAAAGGGACTAAGCCGAAATGAAAATGAAATGAAAATGAAGTTGAAATTATGCAATTCAAATAACGCAAATTCAAATGTGTCATAATTAAAAATACAATTCTTTTTTGTGTAGTGTTGAGCATATTACTTACATTCGAACAATGCTAGCATGAATTCAAATATTGCTAGTGTTTTTAATCATTTTGTACTAATTCACATGTTGTTAACAGGAATTAGCCTGTTGCTAACATATTTTTTGAACATGGCTAATATGTTTCAATATATACACTCAAAAAAAATATGTTTGCTGCTTGTTCAAACTACTTAATTAAAATGAGCTGAAACACAATTCTTAAGTTTTTTTGGGGGGGATATCTTAATTGTTTTACATTCAATCCACTAAAATTTGTCAAAAATAAAATAAAATACTAATAAGTTAACTTAATTCCATTATGTTGCCCCAACACAAATCGTTTGTGTGGAACCCAACATTTTTTTCAGTGTAAGCATGTTTGCCATTTTGTTAATTTTATTTTATTTTATTTTTTTATTAAATCACAAGATATGTTATCAAATATAGCTTGCAGAAACATGCTGTTTCAACACTGAAAAAAATGATGATTTTGCTGCATGTTCAAACTACTTATTTAAAATGAGTTGAAACAGCACAATTATTGAGATGTTTTTCGGAAAGACAACTTTTTTCAAGTTTTTATGTTCAATCCACTTAAATTTGATTAACTTGACAAATTGTATCTATTTGTGTTGGGACAACATGAATGAATTGTGTAAAACCCTGCATTTTTACAGTAAAGGTCTGACCTTGGTTTGGTGGTCGTAACCTGACAGATGTAGGAAGAAATTTATGTTTAGAAATTTGGTCTCAGAGAAGAAAGAGGAAGGCCCATAATAAAATTAAGCTGCAATATTAGATCAGAGTGTTTGCTTGAGAAAGTTGTTATAACAATTGACTCTAGACATGTGTCTGGTTGTCATGCTAATTTAGCATTTGTTGTAATGCAATTGTTTTGTTATTGTTTTTATTGTTATTTATGTAGAGGCTTTAAATAAGCCTTTTGCCTCTTTCTGCAAATTATAGCTTATTTTTTCTGTTTTATTCCAATATTTTGTATTCTTGTGCAAATAAAGAAAGAAAGAAAAATAAAGTAATAACAATTGACTCTAAACAGTTTAAGTCAGCCTCTATTGCTCCTTCTAGCCTACCGGATACTCTGTGGCACGCGAACAGTTCTATGTTTTATGAATGGACTTATGAAATGCATTAGTTATGGCTTGCAGTATGTCTGTCTTTTGCTTTCGCTGTCTGGCACGTTGTGTCTTACAAGAGATGACAGGCAGACAGGTGGTTTGTCTGGGGTCAAAAGAGGTAGCCGTATGTACCTGTCTTTTTCCTTTATGCAAAAAAATTCCGCCTGACATCTTTAAATAAAGCCAACTACATGCCGGTGTTTTGCCTTTTCAGGATGACTGTATAAGAAGAGACATCTGTGTTTACCGCCTCACAGTGGCGCAGTGGCTAGCACGTTCGCCTCACAGCAAGAAGGTAGCTGGTTCGAGCCTCGGCTGGGTCAGTTGGCATTTCTGTGTGGAGTTTGCATGTTCTCCCTGTGTTGGCGTGGGTTTCCTCCGGGTGCTCCGGTTTCCCCCACAAGTCCAAAGACATGCGGTATAGGTGAATTGGGTAAGCTAAATTATCCGTAGTGTATGAGTGTGAATGGGTGTGTATGGATGTTTCCCAGAGATGGGTTGCAGCTGGAAGGGCATCCGCTGCGTAAAACATATGCTGGATAAGTTGGCGGTTCATTCCCCTGTGGCGACCCCAGATTAATAAAGGGACTAAGCCGAAATGAAAATGAATGAAATGAATCTGTGTTTACCAGTTTAATTCCGACTGAGCTTTTCTGAAATAAAAGTATGCGTTTACTATAGTTTCCCTCTTAATATGAAATCTCAGTTTGAGCGCAATCGCAAGCTGATGTGATCATTGCCATCAGAGCACATGTAGAAAGAAAAGATTAACTGTAATGTGACACCACATTCTTACATGCATGCTAAATCGTGTTAACTGGTTGTTCAATCGGACGCGGTCAACTCTTAGAGGGTCACATGGGATGCTAAGAGCGCACAGAGAAATGGATATGCTTGGAATGGAATGTCAGCTTTTATATATGCTGCTGTGGAATGCTTGATTCTGATTGGCTGATGAAAATTCTACTGTGGGCAATTATTTGCAGATAAACGCACAGCTCCAACAGTGCCAGACAGGTCTGCTTGACCACATTACAGTTCCATATCACATCACCGAAAGACTTTTCGAATGACATTTCAATGATTTTTACATCCTACAACAGCAAAGGAAACCAAAATCGACAATGACACTGGCCAAGCAACTAAATATGGCCAAGAAAGTAAATATGGTAAACAATTTATGAAAATCATAGTATTTGCACAATATTCCCTTTTTTTGGCCAAACAATGATGTGATAACTGCACTTAGTAATCTCATAATGACTCTCTCTCTCTCTCTCTCTCTCTCTCTCTCTCTCTCTCTCTCTAATAATGACAATAATAACTGCAATAATAACCACATTAGTCTGCTGTCAATGGCTTAGTCCTCAATTCTTAAATGTAAAAAAATAATGCACAGATTTAATTGACCGGCTGTCATCAATTATTTTATACAGAACTTGGTGAATACTGTGCTGAACTGCATACAGCACTGTAAATATACAGTCAATTATTTATACCCCTGGGGTATGAATAATTTTGAGCTTGACTGTATATAAAGACACTATTGAGTTGCATGGAGTCTGTAAAAGTTTTGTGTTTTTAAAAGACGTCTGTTACTGCTAACAAAGTCTGCATTTATTTAATCAAAATACTGCAAAAATCATCGTTTGAAACTGTATTCAGATTAAAATGAGCAGTTTTAAGTGAATATATTTTAAAGTGCAATTTATTGAAATGAACAAAACTTACAGCATCATTACTCCAGTCTTTAGTGTCAAATGATCCTTCAAAGATCACTGTAACATGATTTGCTGATAATTCATAAGTTTAACAGCACCACAATTATTTTAATTTTGAAGTAAAAAAAAAATCTATTGTAGCATTAAAAATGTGTTTACTGTCACTTTTGATCAATTTGATGCATCCTTGCTTTTAATATATATATATATATATTTTTTATATATATTCATTCATTCATTCATTCATTCTCATTTCGGCTTAGTCCCTTTATTAATCTGGGGTCGCCACAGCGGAATGAACCGCCAACTTATCCAGCATATGTTTTACACAGCGGATGCCCTTCCAGCTGCAACCCATCTCTGGGAAAATTTTATATATATATATATATATTAATGCAAATATAAAGACATTTACAAATACAAAGAAATCGATAGAAAGAATTTTAACTCAATGCTGACAAATGGGTAAAACTTATGGTTTGAATGACAGTGGCTAAATATTCAAATTTAAATGACAATTAATTAGTATTTTTTTAAATAGTATTATTAATTAGCTCCACCGTGATCCTTAAATAGAGCATTTTAAAATGTCAGCAAATGTTTCTTGTTCTTTGTATCCCTAAATACGATTTCCTATCGTTACACTGAATGAGCTTAGTAAATAAAAATGGTAAAACAGTACGATAGTGACTGACTGTTTGCTCAAAAAATAAATAAACATTGAAAAAACGTTTTAATGCACAGGGGGGAAAAAACAAACAACAGTATTATACTCTAACTGTTTAATGCTTGAAAACCCTTGTATCCCACACAGCAGCTTGTGATGTTGCTTACAAAAAGAAAGAAAGAAACTAAGCGAACTGAAGTCTTTTTAACTGTTATAACAGTCGGTCTACTTGTCTAATAATGAAGATCTGGGAACAGCTGCAAAGGGATATTTTTGGAGATTGGCTGCAAAAAAATGCACTTACACCAGAGAGCCTATACAGGGCCTTTGGGACTCATGTTCTCCATAAAGAACTTATAAACCAGTGTTTAAGCTCATATAACAAGCAGGACTCCGTTATTATTACTAATCAACCACACGTCAGGTCACACACACTGGGAAAAAACTGCTTTTTGTTTGTGATAGTGACATGTTAAACAGCAATTTTTAAAAAATGTTGCAATATTATTTTAGGCTACAAATTTTGCAGATGCCTTTTGTTAACTTTTTTTAGACAAGTACTGATATAAGCAAGAATGGATTACCACATATACTATAAGATTAAAAAGATAAACAGTCAACTATATAAAAAGTCACAATTATGATTAAAAAGTGTTTATTTATTATGTTATAAATATGACTTGGCGGTTCATTCCGCTGTGGCGACCCCAGATTAATAAAGGGACTAAGCCGAAAAGAAAATGAATGAATGAATATAAATATGACTTACTACTATGAATTTTTATACTTCATGGTTTTATGACTTGGTAGCTCATAGCATTTTAACATTTAGATTTTTATCCATTTAGACTTATTATTTAAGGGTTAGTTCACCCAAAAATGAAAATTCTGTTATTAATTACCCTCAAGTCATTCCAATCTTCTGAACACAAATTAAGGTATTTTAGATCAAATCTGAGAGATCTCTGACCCTCCATTTACAATAACAGCCCTGAGACGTCCAGAAAAGAATGCAAAAATAGTCAAAACATTCCATGTGACTTCAGTGCGGATCAACTATAATCATATGAAGCTGCAAGAACACATTTGTGCACCAAAAAACCCTTAAAAACTTGTTTGCCTATATTTTCAGCACCAGATTAGGGTGCTCCTTTACTATATGGGCAATATGATTTTTGCGTGTTGTGTGGCCGAGTCTAATGACAATATGCTGTACTGCCTGTAGTAAACAACTTGACGCAGGATGGAATATATAAACAAACAGAACTAATCCTTCATAATTATGGTAATTTTGCTGAAGAACTAAAGATTTAGCAGTGGCAGCATAGATGTAACTGTGGCAGAGCTTTAAGAAATCAATATACCATCCCCGATCAATCGATCAATCAATGTGTTATTCCATGCCCAAATGCTCAAGGGCTCTGCTACAAGGAGCATCAATGAATCGGCTCAACAATTGGTTCATAATGAGTTCTGCTCAACAGATTTAAACTGGGTCAGCGTAAGTGAACAGAAAATGTGTGGAATCAGAAGCGGTTTCCCTACTGGGATCAGACTCTTTGCCAAAAATGACATTATGTAAGAAAAAAAAGATATACGAGGAGTAAAAAATTAAATATTCACACATTTAGCAATTATGAATCTCTTCCTCTGCTAATCCGAGAGCAAACCAGATGAGAGGGAGAAGTGCTGTTAAACAAAATGTTTTAGGTCAATAAAGAGAGACAAATGATCATCTATAACATGTTAACTGCCGATTCAGGCTAGGATAGTGGAAAAGGAGAACAAGAAGAGAGGAAAACGTAAAGGTTAAAACAAGGACAGGGTAGAAATATGGAAAAACTCAACAAAATGCAGACCCGTGCTTCTGCCTACACAAATTTCGAAATGTTTTCATGTTGAGGTGAAAAAAAAGACAAATAAAACAAACGATATGTAAGCTAAGCAAACTAGAAACATTGCAATGTGCTAAATTATGTTATCCGGATGATAACATTGTGCTAAAACATTACTAGCATTTTTTAACACTTGCTAGTATGAGTGCAGACCACTAGCTATTTTGGGATATTTGAAGATCTTGGTGGATTGGAATGACATGATGGTGAGTAATTATGTTGGGTGAAGTATCCCCTTAAATCCTTTGCACAGCCTATATATATATTCATAAAACCACTGTTGCAGATGCTGTCAATTTGCTCCCGGATGTTCCCAAACCAGCTTTGACGGACTCAATATAGTAGGCAGTTTACATAATATAGATATTAGAAACAGCTGCTAATGGGGCGTTTTTCTTTTCTTTCTATGCTTGACACCCAAAACAACACCGGGACTGTAGAAAAATCCATGTGTGCACAGATTAATAGTTTCTTTACAAAAAAGTGGCATCACTACTATGACCTTACACGTGAAATACAGCTTCATTTTTTCACGGATAGAATGCAAGTTCAAGTGTAACAGTTAAAGCCATCTCAGGCTTCTCCAATAGTATCTGGATGCAGACTTGGATTTGCAAGCTGAGACTGCATATCTCAGACTTGCAATGTCAGACACAATGCACTTGATGGAGCTAGTGGCATCACTGTGAGGGGTAGGGTTAGAGGTGGGGTTAGGTGTCCGCATTAAAAGCATTGCATGCAGCTCAGATTGCAACTGCAACGAGTCTCAGCTTTACTGGCAGGCAGCTTCTTCTTTTTTTTTGTAATAGATGTCAATGGGGAAGAGTCATCAATAGCATAAGGGATAATCTTCAACATGTTTGCCCTTAAACAAGAGTTTTGAATTTATGTATTTTTATACTTGGCATAAAAAAATAGCTGTTTTACAAGGCAAATAACAATTTTGTGATAACTTGGATACAGTGTATGGCACTTACAGTCTCTATAAACAGTAACCGACTGTCACAAAACTCATAGAAAGTTAATGGACATCTGATCAAGACCGTAATGTGGTTATGAAAGGCATACATGATTTAAGGTGATAAGCATTGCACTCTTATCTCCAAATGCAAGTATTAAACCTCTGCTACTAACGAGCTGAGAAGTTAAATATGCATTGCCAGGGGTGCTCCAGGAATGTGAACAAATGATCTTAAATGTTTTCTGAGCTGGAATGTGAAGTGACATCACAGATGTATTCTCCAGCACTCCGCTTCTATCCGCATGAACGCAAACAAAAAAAAAGGCAATTTAAGCCACAAAAACTTCTTAGTCATAATTCAATCTACATCTGCATATCGGCAGAAGATGACAAATTTAGATCATGCACATTACTGATCACTACCTTCATTTGCAGTATCCCTTCACTCAACAAACATTGCTGTACATAAAACAAAAACCTAAATTCTAGAGTCAATATCTACATTTGGCAGGTAAACTGAAGCAGAATGGCAATTAGAAAAATGAGACAATTACATCAAAAACGCAAAGATTCTTGACCAAAGAACTCTGCTGACACACTGTGGTGAAGTACATACAGTACAACCCCACCAAAAACCAAAACAATGAATGAAAAAAAAAAGTCAGTTTAGAGAAATTACAGGTTTATTGAGTCACAATGTTTAATGAATAAAATCTGCGATGAGAAAAACTAGAGCCAGGTGAATGAATGGACAGATCAGCCTATCCTTTCCTTTCTAACATCAACCTCACCCGTCCCATGAGCTGGGGTTAAAGAGAGAGGTGTCATAAAGAGGACGCCGGACACTGCTGTTCTGTCCCACACATTCAAAGGGCACAACTGGCATTCTGGGCCCTCACCTGCTGGACCAGAGAAAGCTGCTCAACCCTTTCTCAGATACAAGGGGGAGAACCAGACTACCTTCATCTTCTGCTCAATATCAACAGACTGAATAAGAGAAGATAAAAGTTTACACCGCACATCATCTATTTCATTCATAATTAACTGCCGCCCCTAAAATCATGACACATGTTGTGCATATTCTACTGAACAAAGAACCAGTCTAACTTACTCTAACCAGCATAAGGTCACTGTATTCAGTAGAAGAACCCACTAGAGAAAACACTACGCTAATTTTACCAGGCATGTCAATGTTACACAGATGTCCTATTAAAACTGGATGATTCAGATGTGGACAGTACAAGATAAACACGAAAAATAATCACTTGAAATTTGGATAACTGCATTTAAATCTTTGACACAAAATAAATATTGATTGTACCATCAAATATCTCAATTTAACCAACGTCCCCAGGATACATTTGTGACAGTGTGTCTAGATTTGACACGTTTTGTCAGATGGCTTAAACGAAAACATTTTGATTGTCATTTTAGGATCTTTATGTTGGATTGATTGGGAACTCATTGGAATGTTCTCTTAGGAAACCTGGCTTCATTTTAGCATGTGGCCACAAAATGCAGAACCTCATATAGAGGAAACAATTAAGCTCTGGATAAGGTTTCAAACTATTTTCTAGCAGAGAAAATAGTCATCAAAAATGTGGTCTGTGGTCAAACCTTTTTAGAGGGAGGAATAGTTCACCCAAAATCGTATCCATTATTTATTCACCTTCAAGTTCCAAGTCTATATGCTGTTATTTTTCATAGGAACAAAAAATAGTTTGAGTCTTTTACTTCATATAAACCCATACAATTATATTACTTGCAAAGTTATTTATCTGTAAAAGTCATTTTACTGCACAAAATGTTTTTTTCTACTCAATATTTTGCATTTCTGGTATAATTATCTTTACAGTCATTACACCCAGAAGCACACAGATAAGATTTAGCCTAAATCAAAGCAAAGTCAAATTTTAAACAAGAAAATGTCTTCTAACGTTGTCATTTTATCTGTAGAAGTTATTTCAACAGGAAAGATCTACTTTCTTTCCCCCATAGACAATTTGCCTTGTTTTAAGCAAAAACACAATCTTAATTTATTTTTAGAAACCAGACAATCACTATGATGTGTTTAAAGGTTAAGGTTTTAAAAAATCCCTTTTTGCAATGGTTGGGTTTAAAAGACATGGACCCAGTGAAAAAGAGCCACTTTCATTAAGCTTTTTATAGCTATGGTCACTATGATTTGTTGTATAAAAACCTATAGTGTGAAATTCCTTGTTTTGTGTTCCACAAGAATAAGGTACAATAAAGCAGCACATATATTTAAAGCAACAAGAGAGTGAATAAGTTTGCTTTTAAGGTTTGGGTGAACCATCCATTTAAAGAACAGCTGGTAAACATGATAAATGGCACAGCCTAAAAAAAAAAAAAAAAAAAGATGTAAATACGTTTACTTGTTGTCCATTCCATCTCCCACCAGGTAAATTAAAACATTTTTGGTCTGTTGCTCTCAACCTTTTGGCTGAACAGGGGGAGGAAATGGACAGCAGGAGTAACCACACATTACGCTGTGCTTCACACAAACACACGTCTGATATGGGCGCGCGCACGCACGCACGCACACACACACACACACAAATCAATCATTCCCACTGAGGATATAATGAGGGTCAGGAGTAAAGAGACCCTTCATGGCGGTGTGCAGTTCTTATGCCAGCTGCACCTCAGGAGGACTGGCATTATTGTTGCTGCCCTCCTGCACACTGACCACTGAGCCACGGTACGGGACCTCTATGATCCGAGGTTTGTCAATGATGCGGGCGCAGCGATTGCCCTTCTCCACAATGCCAATGATCCAAGCTTGTTGCCCATCGCCCACCCCTCCGTCCTGCCCCACGGCTCCTGGCAAACCCACACGACTGGATTTCATCTCTGCGCAAAACCGGGCTGCCTGCTCCCGTGGTAAACAGATCAACAGACCACCTGAGAGAAGCAGGAAAAAGATTTGCATCGAACCAAGAGCTTGAAGGAAACTCTACGACTAAGAATGCCTATTTCAGGAATTTAAATGAATGTTAAAATGTTAATACTGCAACAACCAGACCAAAGGAAGCTTTGTTTTGAATACTACTTTTTATGATATCGGAATTAATTTTATAATTATTTACAAAGAAATGACCCAAAACTGGTTACGTTAAGTCTTTAAGTTTCATTAGAACTGCAAAGATTAGTCCATTATCTACACTGGGCAAAAGAAACATTTGTAAAATGTTCACCAGCTATAAATCCCTGGTGTAATAGATGTGAAGAGATAGATAGATCGCTAACACACACACATTTTGGTCATGTTTTAACCTTGCAAACTTCTGGCAATTATTATTTAATTTATTAATTTTTGTAATGTTTTGCATGTACCAATCAACCCTTGACCTATTGTTGGAATATTTGGTTTAATTACAGATTCCACTTTAGACAATAATACCAAAAGTATGATTTATTTTTCAACATTAATTGCTAGACATCTTATATTGCTTAACTTTTAATCACTGGATTAGGAATCGTATGTACCATCCTACAATGGAAAAGATTCGGTACTTCACCAAAGGTTGCAGTCAGTTATTTTATTTGGCAGCCAATACTGACATAAATAGAGCAAATGGATCCAAACTTAATATTTGCGGTTTGACTGTTGATTATTTGTTTCTCACATTCCCTCAATTTTATTTAAATTTTTATCTATTTTATTTATTTA
>CAIGQW010000317.1:3906896-3928498 GCA_903798125.1 Danio choprae | reverse complement strand
ATCATTTTCATTTCGGCTTAGTCCCTTTATTAATCTGGGGTCGCCACAGCGGAATGAACCGCCAACTTATCCAGCATATGTTTTACGCAGCAGATGCCCTTCCAGCTGCAACCCATCTCTGGGAAACATCCATACACACCCATTCACACTCATACACTACGGACAATTTAGCTTACCCAATTCACCTATACCGCATGTCTTTGGACTTGTGGGGGAAACCGGAGCACCCGGAGGAAACCCACGCCAACACAGGGAGAACATGCAAACTCCACACAGAAAGGCCAACTGACCCAGCGATCAGCGACCTTCTTGCTGTGAGGCGAACGTGCTACCCACTGCGCCACTGTGAGGCCAAATATAGACATATAAAACATATAGTTTCAATGTCTGGAATGAAACTTTTTAAAATATTACAAATATTCCATGACCAGTGGGAACCCTGCTTAGCTTTCTGAATCTGCAAATATACTTGCAAACATTTAAATGAAATCTATCCAAAAACGTTAACTTCACCTTCTCGTTCATCTTTTGACTGACACTGAGGAGCATGAGCATGTTGTCACACTCTGTGATGCCCATGGCGTACAGATCACTCAGGACATTTGCACAGGCAATTCGTCCCTGCAAAAAAACAGAGATGAGTTTCATTCACACGTGAGGTGCTTGCTAACATTTCCAAGACATTAACAGAGTTCACCCACCATCATGTAAGGATCCTCCACTAAAGGATAGAAGAAATCTGTGGTTTGGACCAGGGAGAGACCTCCATGTCTTAGTGGGATCACACATGAGTCCATCCCAATACCTGAACCAAGTAAGAACATTATTATTATTTTTCACTGACGTCAATTAAATGTAAAAATGCATGCATATTTTAAAGAGCATATAGTACTGTTCTTAAAAAAACGTTATAATGCCATTAATTCACATTTTTGCAGTATTTCTTATGATTCTTTCCCAGTAGTAATGATTGACCTAAAACTAAGGTGCATAGTTCACGTCTGTTTTAAATGACTGGGCTATAGTTAATAGTAGTTTTTAATTAACAGGATGAATCAAAGGTTAAACAAAGCGCTTAGCAAAACAGATGTTTTGTGATCCTTCAAGGCAGATTAATTCTAATGTACATTAAAAAAATAACCAAATGACTTTGCAGTTTTATGTTTGACATTACAACAAGAGATTACAACATATGCTATGATGAATACACAGAACACAAATGGCTGTTGGTGTGTTTTGGCAAGCTTACAGGAAAAACGTTGCAGCAAACTATTACTTTGCATATAAACAGGTCTGACACTAGTGATAACTAACCGGTTTTGCAAAGACAATAAAAGCAATTTAATTGTCAGTTTTTACAGCAATTCCTGGAACTCATTTCCGCGAATCGGTTCTTTTGAACAGGGTTTCCAGGAGCCGGTTCACTAAACCAATTCAGGGATTTATTATTGCCATTAGGAGTCAACAAATTGTTTTTTTCTGTTAATATATGTTTTAACTCAAGTTTGTATGTCTATCGTGCAATACATTTACGTCATGCTTTTTTAACAAAAACTTTGATATTCGGCCAATTAATTAACTTATTAAACAGTCAAACCCTCCATTAACTTCAAATGCTCTTTCTCCGGAGTATTAAAACAATATTTAATGTTTTGCTGTCGATATTTCTTGTATTGTTTTTGCATTGCTTTCTAGTTGAGTTGTATATTTTGTTTTTACTAGTGCAAAGCCCTTTTGTCAACCTTGCTAACGTTAGTAGTAAGGCGCTATATAAATAAAGGTTGATTGATTGATAGATAGGTTTCTTGTTTCAACTGAATCGTTGAAAAGATCCGACTCAAAAGAACTATTCCCGAATCAATGCTCGCTATTTGACAGCGACGGTGTGACAGGTCATAATTTACCTAGTCGAGGACCCTGAGCAACTGAAACAAGCCCGAAATCAGCGGTTTCGTCTCCAACACCCGTCCCCGAACCCCCGTCCTCTCCGGGCGGCCGGTCAGGCTCCAGTCCCTGCAGGAGTTTGAGCAGAGTCTCCTGCGGGACTTTACACCCTCATCCTTTCATATCGGAGAAGGCCGTGAGTCGGAAGCCGCGGTCTAGGCCGTGCTCCTCTGGGTTCAACGCCTGGTATCCCGCCGGGTAAAAGACTGCATACCCTCCCGCTCCGCCAGTGTCCCCTGACGGTGGCTCGGAACCCGACATGGTAATATCAGTTTTATTTATTCCTCATACAGATTAAGAGAGAGGTGCTAAAAGAAAAGGTTTTACGGAATAAGTGGCTAAAGAGACCAGAGAGCGTGTTTGATGTACACGCTTGAACACGGAGAGGAGTATAGACGCGCCGCGCTTGCGGACTAAACCATCTCACCCTGCTGAGGGGAGCGTGGTGTCATTTTCAGACACACGTTAGAAAGTGCGTCGCTAACACACAAATTTCTGTTGGAATGTACAGTGAATAAGAAACGAAATGCGTGAAAAATAATGTTGCACCGAATTAAACCGTCGCTGACTAGTTTTTGACCTGCCTGGTCACACTTCATCCCCCCTCAAAAAATTAACATGACACAATCTTCTATTGTGAGCTCCCCCCTATTGTGGTTTCACCATAAAGGTGCATCAGACGGTTGTATTCATGCAAATTTACACAAAAAAACGTACTGGAGGCAAATGAAATTAGAGAAATTATTCAATGACATAACTTCGTATGTGTGTGTGTGTATGTATATATGCATATATATATGTGTGTGTGTGTGTGTGTATATATATATATATATAGGCCTCACGGTGGCGCAGTGGGTAGCACGTTCGCCTCACAGCAAGAAGGTCGCTGGTTCGAGCCTCGGCTGGGTCAGTTGGCGTTTCTGTGTGGAGTTTGCATGTTCTCCCTGTGTTGGAGTGGGTTTCCTCCGGGTGCTCCGGTTTCCCCCACAAGTCCAAAGACATGAGGTATAGGTGAATTGGGTAAGCTAAATTGTCCGTAGTGTATGAGTGTGAATGGATGTTTCCCAGTGATGGGTTGCAGCTGGAAGGACATCCGCTGCGTAAAACATATGCTGGATGAGTTGGCGGTTCATTACGCTGTGGCGACCCCAGATTAATAAAGGGACTAAGCCGAAATGAAAATGAATGAATGAAAATATATGAAAATATATACATATATATACACACACACTTTGTCTAAATGTTCATGTTTTTATACTGCACAAACAAAGTATTCTAGCCCTTAACCAACCCCTATGCATAACGCTAACAGAAAACTTAGCAAATTTTTACTTCACCATGATTTTGAAGTTGTTTGCTTTATGACAGGAAGTGCCCTAATAAGCAATGTTTAGATTGGTATACCAATGTCATTATAAACGATCGTATCCTTACAAACCATATATTCAAGCACACACACACACACACACACACACACACACACAGGGTAAAAGTGGTCAACTAAAGCTGTAAAAACAAGCCAGAAAAAAACTCAGAAAAGTTGTTTATTCCCACATTCAATGAATTTCATTGATATTTGGGACACTCCAAAACACAGAAGTGGACTTTAACGATGAGTCAAAGATAAATCACCTCACAGCTTTTGAGGTTTAAGATTAATAGCACAAATGAAAGATTCGGTCCTTAATTTGACAATTTAAAATAAAAAAACAAACAAACATAACACCACTTTATAATAATTGTCTTTGTCCATATTTTGACCAGTGTCAGGTTGTGTCAGGTTTTAGCTATGGTGTTCGTGGCAGTAAAATCTGCATATTAAATGTCAAAATATGTAAAGGCTGAAGACCAGTTTGAACAATGGAAATGGACAAGTCTTCTCATCTTAAGCTTGAATGGCACTTTTGGTGCTGTAGGCCAGGTAGTAAACCATAATGCCAATCAGTGCAGCCAAGACCTCTGTGGACACCCAGGGACCATTCCAGGCACCCTGAAATTCAGAAATACAAAATAAAAAACAAGCATATCAAGGGGCAAATCACAGACTGTAAACTAGTAATAGAAATGTATGAAATCCTGTAATAAGGCATATTTTCTTAATGCTTGTTTTAAGGTTCTTCTTAGGTGTACTAATTAAAGGATGTTGTTAATGGAGATTAGCATGTTCACTCACCCTGTGATCCACATTGACAGAGAACAAAGGCTTGATGGCATCAACATCTTCATTGTTTCTTTGAGCCTGAAACCACATTCAGGAGAAACACTGAGCAAACTCCTGTGTGTCAGATTCATCATGCAAGATCCCAAAACAATAATTCTGTCATTTTGCACATTTCTTATGTTATTCCAAACCTGCGTTTGTTTCTTATGTAAAAGGGATGTTAAAGAAAGTTATTAAAGAATTGTTCAGCAGACAAAAATAACAGTGAAGCTGAATATGCATAGATTTTTCCAAAATATGCACATAAAAATTATGGAGTACAACAGTTGAATTTTGGGAGTAAAAAAAAAAAAAAATCAAATGAGAAACCTTTAAAAACAAACCTACTGTGAGCTCAAATGTTATTAATTGATTGGATATGAATTACTTAAAAAAATAATAATAATAATCTACTGTACCCACTACAGCAACGCACCTAAAACAGCGACTCTTTCTAAGCTCAAATCAAACTTAAATATTTATCTATGTTAACAGGTTTGAAATAACATGAGGGTGAGTTAATTACAATTTTTAAACTTTAATATTTTTTTGAATCAATCACTCCCGAATTTCACCAACCTTTCGTAGAGTGCTGTATGACTCCTCGTCAAAGAACTTGACCTGATATGTGCCTGAGCTGGCCTGTTTATGAGGAACACTCCATGACACCTGGACAGAAATAAATTAGAAAAATAAATCAATGAAAATCAGTTTACCCAAAAATAAAACTTCTGTCATGATTTACAGACCCTTGACATGTTCCAAACCAGTTTGAGTATTTTTGTTGTCGTGTTGTACACAAAAGATGATATTTCGATTCAGTTGGAACAGTCAGAAACTGATAACCATTGACATCCCTAGTAAGAAAAACAAATACTATCCATCAAGTCAATGGCTGTCAGTTTCCAACATTCTTCAAAATATCTTCTTTTGTGTTCAACAGAAGAAGAAAAAAACTGGTTTGGAACAAGTCAAGGATGAGTAAATGATAGACATTTATTTTTTCCTTTATTTATTATTCCCTTTAAGTGATCTTACATTTACTGCTTTGTTAAAAAGGTATGTACCCATACCTGGTATTTGCCAACATCTTGGCCTCTGGTCACAGGAAACTGCTTGCCATTGACATCGGCATACAAGGCAACGCTCTACAACAAAAACACAAGCCTGGTCAGTCGACTTTCAGCGTTAATTAACACGTATGCCAACTCACCGATGGTTAATTCACTCACCTGAGCTCCGTTTGCACACGCCAGACTCAGTTCAACGATGAACACAGTCTCGGAGGAGATGAGCGCGTCTGTCGTCGTGTATGAAGACGGAGAAATCACCGGGTCTGTGCAAGTCTCAGCTGAGGGGGAAAAAACACATAAGTTACTAACAAATGCCATAATAGCTTAATGAAATCAAGTAAACATGTTAGCATGTGACATGTCATCGTTAGCTTGCCTAACAGCGAATATGCAAGAAATACTTGAATAGTGCATTATATCTGACATTAAATAACCGAAAGAGCTAATTACCTGCACAGAGGCTCAGACAAAGAGCCAGAAGAGCTGTTATTACTCGCTTCATGTTGATGTCCGGGCTGTTGGATGAATCTCTACTCACTCAAACCTAAAAAGAGAGCAGCACTCGCGTCTGTTCACCCAATGAAACACAGACAGACACGTCATCTCAGCGGAAGAATGACGTGTATGAAGATGTGAAGCGAGACCCCTGCTGAAACCCGCCGGTACTGAAGCTTTCCTGGTTGACTTAGCAAGCCTTCCCTCGTGGCTCTTTGAAGTGCTCAAATGAATAGGATTGTAATACAGCGTTATTGTTAAAATGATTATTGCTAGTATTAAATGACATTTTCCAAGTAAAATGCTAAGTAGGGAGTTTATATTCTTTGTACATTTTTGTTTTGAACAAAAATAAAAGCAAGTGGATGTGAAAGGTCAGAGAGAAACTTTTATTATTATAATAATTATTACTATTAATTGCCATCCCCTTAATCATTTTCAGCATCTGATCATTGTTGAGATCAACTCCAAAGTTTGTGGAACAAAAAATAAAATACAATAAAATAAAATAAAAACTTGCATTAAATGAACTGGTTGAAGTGCTTACCGATTCATTATTAAATATATTAGTTCACACAACCTTTGAAAGTGTGTAAGTAGTTTGTAGTTTTGCCATTTTAAATAATTTTAGTAAAATAATGCTGGAATATTTACATAACATTTGTACATATTTTAAACCAAACAAATTGAGACGTTTTGCTCATGCAAAAAAACAACTATGCTTGATATTTCAATAACAGCAAAATCTAATTTATTAGCAAATATTTGGATATATGCAATTAAGTTAGCTCAATTTGATTAGAGGACGCATATTTATTTTGCACCAGTAAATGTGCAATGTATTGTGTTGTATTAAGGTTAATAGTTATAATAATATATAAAGATGATCATTTTTGTACACTATTTGATTAGATTGCCTCTTGATTAGTGTCTCTTCCATTTATTTACTAAATTATTATTTTTTTAAATAAAAGAAGGTAATTTGTGGATCCCTAATCATATTTATACTTTTATTTCATTAAATCTCTCCACAACAATAGTCTGTACAAAGCTGATAATACACAATAATAATAATAATAATAATAATAATAATACAGGCGGGCTTGAATCTTCAAGAGTGCGTACATCTAGAGAAACAAATACCACTGGTATAAAGGAAACATTGTCACTGTCAGATGTGTGCAGACAAAAAGCAGACAAACATTCACACGTGCAGTACATTACACTATGCTGTCACATAAAGGCAGTACAGATGAGCTTTTGTTTGTTTTTTAAAGAGATAAACACACTAAGTGTACAGGAACATGGTGGCAGCTCTACAGCCACACAATAAAAACATCTGCTATATGTCTACTTCAAGTCCATATGCAGCAGGATTCAGTGTTCAAAGTCCTCAGATAGATATTGTTGATTTTCTCTTCTTGTATTTTTTGTTGTTGTTAGAGTTCACCAAGGTGTGGAGAATAAGCATCTGAATGTTTGCTGTTCTCACTGGATGCAGTCCATGACGTGAATCTGCAGCGTATCCATGTCTGGTGCCTTGTACATGCATTTGGGGCATCTGTAATCCGGCTGCTCTTCTTGATCGTCGTCTCTTCTGCGTGCAGATGGAGGCTGGGCTGGATTGAACATGGCTGGCCCTTGGAAAGGTGCTTCAAAAAGCAGACATTTCAAAATAAGACCCCAAAATTGTTCAGGTTCTCATATAGCATTATATAAAATGGTCAAAAAAATATACAGGTTAGGTGACAAAAAATATATATATATATTTTTTGGTGATATTTTTACTTCATTGTACAAAATGTATTGTTGAAGTGCACTAAAGGATTTCAACTTGACCATATGCTTGTTTTGGAAATAGCTAATAATAACTAACTAAATCTAAGTAAATATTAAATCAAATAAAAAAAACATACAGAGATTATTGGAGCTGTATTTTTTTTTTTGTCTTGTCCTTTTGAATATACCCTCTCAACCGAGATTGATTCACTGGGTTAAGCACAATGTATACTTCTAAACCCCATGGCGCATCTCTTGCATGTGATGGAGAAAACGCAAAAGTGTAAATTCTCACATGTTGCTCTCCCATAATACTTCTGAAAGTGGGGTTTCTCTGTTCTGCTGTGTCTAATTTCCTTGTTTTATATAAAGTTGTGTGGAAGCCAAGCATAACAAATACGTTTTAAAACCAAAATGCACTAGTGTGGTGGCCAAGTCTCCCCGCTTCCCTTCCACTTAGTAGCTTTACCACACACACCTTTGTGGCCTGTGGTGAGAAAACAGGGGCTTAATGACTCTTTAAAGAGATGCATTTTGCCATGTAAATCTAATGAACTAACCTGAAGGGAAGAAAGCGCATGTGTTTTAGTTAGACAGGAAAACAGGCATTTTACCAGCTGGAGGTGGCGGGTGAGGTCGAGGCCTGTAGTCCTCCAAGTGTCTCTGCTGCATCTCCTCGATGCGAGCTCTGTGAGGAAACAGCATTCACATCAAACGCTTGGACATGCCATTCATTTGAATTCAATTTGATTTTAGTTCTAATTAAATGTTTTGAAATTGATAACATAATTCTATACTACTGTATTTGATCTAAATGTACATTAAAAACTTAAAAGTTGAAGCAAATTCTCTAAACCTAGTTTTTTTGTTTATTGCTTACTACAGAGGCTCCCGAGCATTATCGAATATTTAAAAAGCAGTTCGCTTCTATTAATCAATCAATAAGGGAAAGAGTGTTTAGTCGGTGTGGGATCGTGGATAATGCATTACAATAGAAATACAATTCAGAATGGCTTTGAATTCAAACTCTTTCCAAAATACAGCAGCTACAGAGACATGCACCATGGTAAAATAAGGATAAAAACTTCTGGTGCTTTTATATGTAAATAGATTAGATTTTGTTAGGCTCAAGTTTTTGCCACACATCGATTCTTTATCCTCAAATCCCATATAAAATATTTAAACACTGTAATTTAAAAAATAATCATATTTAAAAAGTTAACACCATTAGAGCAGAAACTACATACTTGAACTTTTAACTACAAACTTTTTATAAAATACTAGTGATTTTTGACATCAAAATTTAGCAAATGCACAGTGGAAATCATGCATATTCATACTGGGATCTGCTGAATTAAGTAGAAAAAGGACTAAGCTAATCTAAATGTAAAAACGGAGGAAATAATAGCCACGCAAATATTCAATAATAACCGATTCATTAAATAAGAGTTTTGATACCGTGAGGTTCTTTCTTGCTTGAATCTTTCAATCTCGACTAGTGCCTTATTCAGATCCTCCTGCAACTCTTCCTTCTTTTGATTGAGTTTCTCTCTGGCTTCCCTCTCAGCCAAGAAGTCCATCTTATAGATCTCTGCCTGTAAAAATGAAAAGTGTTGCATTTGTTTTTGTGTTCTTTGTGTTTATTGATCCATATTGAATAAGCATTTATAGCAAAGCCTAAAAAAAAATAAGTGTGTAATTTGAATGTAGCATGTTATTTTCACCTGATGGTTTAGCACTGGTATGGTCTCTAACTTAGCTCTCAGCTGCTCCATTTCCTCCTTGAGTTTATCGATGTGCTCCTGTTTGAGGGCCAGGGCTTTTTCAGCCTCCGCTAACCTGTTAGCAAGAGTATCTGCCTCTCCACCCTTAAAAGGCAAATACCACACAGAGTTTCCATGAAGAAGCATATAGCATATAAAACATGCACTGACCTATTATTTAAAATGTGTCTACCACAAACATGAAGTCACAGTTTTGTAGCATTTAGTTCAATGACTAGTGTCTACCATAAAGAAAACCTAGAACATTTACATTATATACATTTTTAACCTTAAACATATTTATCACAAATATAATGAATAATAATAATAAATATAATTTCTTTAGGTCTATTGACTATCACACACAATCATAAGGACTTTTATGATTTTTTGTTTGATCATTTTTACATATTTTTGTTATTGCAAATTAAAACAAAAACTATGGAAATTCTTTCAATTCATGAAAATGCTGAAAAAAACTTTATATAAAATAAATGAAATTAGAAATGTTGCTAAACTAACATAAAAAGCAATACTAAAATATTTTTTTTAAATTGAAACAAGCTAACATAAAAAAAACTAAATATATATTATACATAATAAAATATAATATACAAATTATTTAATATAAGAATAAATGATATTCAAAAATATGAATACAAAAATAGTAAAAAAAAAAAACATTCAAACTAAAATACTGCACCAACATATTTAAGAAATAGCAACCTCTGTGATAAGACCCATTTAAGAGACATGTTTAAGAGACATAAGAGAGATTTAAGAGACCTCTGTTAATTTAATTTTTAAATGTCTTTTTTCTTCATTACAGTCACAGACAAATACACAGAATGATGAAAAAAATGTTATCATACCCAACTACCTACCCTGTGATTGGCTTGTTTTTCACTTTTAAGTTTGTTGTCATAATCCTGAAACAGACACGTGTATGCATGCTGGAGCTGGGCCAGCTTCCTCCTAGACACGGGAAGAGCAACAGGATTTGTGGGTTACTGTCACAACTCTAACAAGAAGCTGCTTTCTCCATCCCGCTGAACTCACCTCTCCTCCACTATGACGAGCCTCTCGTTCTTCAGTGCGGCTTCCAGATTCTGTGTCTTCAGTAAAAGATTGTCTACAGTCACGCTGTGCTGCGTCTTCTGCTGCTCCATCTCTCTCTCTAAAGTCTGCAGACGCTCGCTCTTCGTGACCAGCCTGGAGATTAAACAGATATTGTATACAAAGACTATAGAACTAAAGAGCAGACCCTTCAGGATGTTGTTCTACCGCGATCGCTTAAATTATTTGTTTATATTTTAATGCCACATCAGCAGCATTGGCTATATTCATGGAAACACTTGTCCTAAGTATTCAATATATAATTTACAATCATATCTGTTTCTTAATAATCATCATTTGTACAAAAAAAACATACACTATAAAAAACATATTGCTGCCTAATTGTTTTAGTTAACTTTTCTAGCCATCTCAACTTACTCAAGTCAAACTGACTAAAGACATTCAATTAAACCTGATTAAATCAAATAAGTTGCAGTACCAAAAACATTCTCATGACTTTGTTATATAATTTTTTTACAGTGTACAACTAAAAACAACACTGAAAAAGTAATATACGGTCTTTCCGATTGCTGAACTGAATGAAAAATCAAGCAAATGTCACAGGAGCTCACAATTTCTTTTTTTAAACAGTATTAGCAAATAGAATGAACCCTTTTCACATATCCAGGTTCCAGTTGAAGTCATGAATGGCAGAGTACAACAAATATTCTTTTACAATCCTATTTGCTCAAATCATAAAGGAAAACCTAGACGATAGTGTTATCAAAAATTTCAGAAAAAGGAAAAAACTTGTGTGAGACTGATAACGGCAGGCAGAAGAGAGAACAGCATCAAATTTACCGTCCCACACATAGACGTTGCCTTACAAACACCTCGCATAAGCGGTAACTCGTTTTTTTGTAATTTGATGCAAAGATGATATACTACATACAGTGCTCAGCATGTACGAGTACACCCCCCACAAATCTCTCATTTAAATTCATATTTTCTATAGTATGCCTTACAATATTATATTTGTGCATATACATTAGTTTAGTCAGTACTGAAGCCAAATCTGGAGCTAATCTAAGAAAATAACTTACAATAATGGGTCAAAAATTAGTGGCCCAAATTTATGTTTTAGAAAAATATTAAATAAAATTTTCAAAAATAGCAAAAATCAAGAGAAACAAAAAATATCTACAATTTTGTTGAAATGTTGTAGTTTGTAATTTGTTTTGCAATATTTTGCATGAATTTGTATGTATTATCTTTCCATTTCTAAAGATGTTCTGACTAAAATATTATTTTAAGAAATATATCCGTTTAATAAATCTGTTTTGTTCAATGCACCAATATATATATATTACCCATATTCACTGAGAAATGGATAAAAATATTCATTTTCAAAATGGGGTGTACTCATATATGCTGAGCACTGTACGTAGATACAAATAAACGTACTAACTTTTTATCTAAATATTAAAAACTTTCAAGAATTTAAGATGCTGAAGAAACGCATCATGGCTTGTGAAAAGGGTCCATGTGCTCATCAGGTGTGCAAAGCCTCCAGTTTGTCAATACAGGACACTCGTTTGGTTTGTGATCCGCGTCATGTGACGTCATTACAACACACATTCAAAGTCAGTTTGAACTAAGCCATGTGAATTGTATCAATCGCTAAACTTCTATATATTTTATAAATGCATCTGTTGTCATCCCCTCTATCTGTCACTCAAATGTTCAAATAGCCGTCAAACAACACGAGTGACTTGGCATTTATTTTCAATCAATTGGTTTCATTATCCAATATGATACAGCAAACTTTTTTAATAAAAATGTATGTCACAAAAATCAGATTTATTCATTTTGCTAAATCCTGAAAGAGATTCACTCACTTCTCTTCTAACATCCGTTTCTCTGCTTCGCTCTTCGCCAGCCAGTTTTGCCGTTCGTTCAGCTCCCCGAGAAGCGACGTTACTTGAGATCTCAGCGCTTCACTGTCCTTTTGTACCTGAACAAACTCTTTCTCCTTCTGTTTGAGCAGAGCCTCAGTTCTGTCTCTCTGAAAGGAGTTCTTCTGAAGACAGTCCAGCTTCTCCTGCAGTTCCCTGTACCTGCATCACAGCACAGACTTTCCTTTTAGACCCTGTTTATACCCGGTGTTAAGTTACTTTTCTGTTGATCTGATCACAAGCAAATGACATCAAAAACAGCTGTAAAATGGGGACTGAAATGTTTTGCTTTGTTCGCTTTCATTCATTTTGATGAGACTGCTATTGTACCATGTGTATAAATGTGTTCAAATGCATAAAAATAAAATAAATAAAAAATATAAATCACTAAAGAACAAATAGTCAAAACAGCAAAAATTGGGAACTTCCAGCAATAGTTCTAGGAACTGTGAAAAAAGTTCCTCTGGTGCAAAAGGCACTAACGAGAGCTCAAGCTATTTTATAATGTAGTATTATTTATGCTATTTATGCTATTTATGCTACTTTTATAACCGTAACTATTCAGGACTAGTGTAATACAAATAATTAAAATCTTAGATTTGGATTTCTATGATATATAATAAAATTATATATAGACCAGTGTTTGTGCAATGTTATGGTTAAAGGAATAGTTCACACAAAACTGAAAATTCTGTGATCATTTACTCTCCCTTGAACACAAAAGAAATTATGAAAAATGTTAGAAACCTGCAACCATTGACTCCCACAGTATTTGTTTTCCCTACTATTTAAGTCAATAGTTACAGATTTCTGCTGAGCTTTTTTTTTTTTAGATTTTTTTCATTTTTGTGTGAACTATACTTATAACTATATATATTTTGTGTGAATAATGTTTTTTTTTTTTTTTTTTTTTTTTTTTACTAATTTATATAAAATTAATTATAATTTTTACATTTTTTATGAACATTACACATTGATTATTTAACAGAATTTAAGTACTTTTTAAAACAATTATAAAAAAAATCTTCCTGACTCCAAACATGTGAACATCGGGCTATTCGAGAATCATAAAACAGTTGAACATCAGGTGTCAGGATTTACTGAATGAGGGGTGGACACTCATGCACACGTCGAGTGAGACACGGTTGCCCTCACCTGCCTTGTGTGGCCTGTAGCTGCTCAGTTATGTTAGCCAAGTGAGAGCTAAGCAGACACAGGGGTCCAAACAGAAGACAGAAAAGAGAAATTCCAGACCATTCACATTACAAGAAAGGAAGCACAGCACCTTGAGATATATTACAATCCAAGTAAATCATGCAAAGATGAAAGAGCATCATTATCAGCTATAGAGAGGGAAAAGCAGCGGAAACCGAAGATCTGAGTGTACCTTTCTGCAGGAACAGTGACAGCACACGTCTGCTGGACTGACTCTTCAGTAACTCCAACATTCTAATAAACACAGGAGGAACTGTTTACCACAAGCTACTAACATGCAAAAAACACATATGTAACATTTGTTGACACATGTAGAATTTGTTTACAACACTGATAATAATGATACATATTTCTTGAGCAGCAAATCAGTACATTAGACTGATTACTGAAGGATTATGTGACATTAAACACTTGAGAAATTATGATAAATAACATTTTTAAATGTACTACAAGAGAAATTGTAATACAATTACATCAAATTGTAATAATGGTTTAGAGTATTGTCATTTTAATACAGCCTCAAGGAACAGGAGTTTTCTTTACAAAACCTTTTTTTTTTATCTAAAAAGGTCATAACTTAAATGACAGTGTCTTCTAGAATTGTTCTAAGCAACACATTCGTAAATGTATTAAAGGGGACCTATTTTGCCCCTTTTCACAAGATGTAAAATAAGTCTTTGATGTCCCTAGAGTGTGTATGTAACATTACAGCTCAAAATACCCCACAAATAATATTTTATAACTCTATGAAACTGCCCCTTTTAGGCTTTGATCATACTTGTGCTATTTTGGTAATTGTTGCTTTAAATTCAAATGAGATTGTGCTCTTTTCAAAATAGGGCGGAGCTACAAATCCCCATGTGTCAGCATAGTGGCAGATTCATAAACAAAATCAACGCCCCATACTAATAAGAGAAAGATCATCACTAATGGGCAGGGCTTTCCCCTCTGATGACATGTACAAAGGGAGAAGGTTAATCAAAGTGTTTCTGCAGACTGTTTTTATCAAGTGTGATTATAAAACATTAATTAAATGTTTAGCATTAGATGCTGGTTATTTTTACAGACTGTTGCCACACAACTGTGGTTAAACCCCTTATAAAAGTGATTTTTGCATAATAGGTTCCCTTTAAAACTGACACATGCAGATATTTTGCTCAGAGTACAACATAATTGATGGTTTACAGAGCATAATGACTTTTAATCTCATAAGAGATTTTAGCTTTATATGGGTATTGTAAAGGCCAATTCAGTTGTTTTATAACCAGTACCATTTAGGCTATTAAGCTAAAAGTCTTGCAAATTACTTTATTTTATAAAATAATAAATTATTGATAATAATTAAGTTAATAAATAATAAAATAATAAAGTTTTCGGTACATCTCTATAAAGAAACGGTCTAAGAAATGTTATTTCTCAACTGTAGCCATAAACGTATGGTAATGAAATGCTCAACCTGAGTCAGTTTGGAGCGCAACTGCTCCAGTGCGGCGAGGAGATTTTCTCTCTCTTTCTCCTTCTCTGCTTTCTCCTTCTCCAGCTCCTCATTCTTCCTCCTCAAAGTCCGCATGCCTTCCTCCAGCTTCTCTTTGTGGCTTTTCAGCAGTTTCAGGAAATCATTAGAGCCCTCAGCAGGCTGAAGGGTAACAAAATAAAAAGTTGTAAAAATGAAGATAAATATTTATATAATCATCTTTTGATAGCTTTGGACTTTGATATGTCTGGATCACAGATAAAGAGAAACACAGTCCCACTTTGTGCCGTGTCTGTTAAACCTGATCACACACGCATGATCAGAGTGAAATATTATGCAAATCCATATTCTCGATCCCACTGACCAAGAGTAAGCGTTTAGAGATGTAAACATTAGAACGCTTTAGGCTATAGTGTTTTCAACTACTCAATATCATTGTTTCTGTTTTACAAAAAGTTACAAATTCTTACAGAGGTTACTGAGATAATGGTTTACAGTTTGAATAAAACACTGAGGTCTACAGTGACGCTCAAAATAAAGAAAATCCTCTTTTGCAAGAAACTTGATTAATTCAAATGAAGACTGCATCAACTGCACGGCTTTGCTAATAGGTAGCACAAAATAATTGCTAAAGGTGACATCAGATACCCATTTACACAAGTTAATATGATTCTTTAAGGTCTTAATCGATATGTTAATGGCAAGAAATTCAAATGGGCAAATTATGGCACATAAATACAAGCTGCATGTTTTTTTTTTTCTTTTTTCTTTTACTTGTCTCGAGTTGGCAGACACGGCACAAACCCAACTAATCAAAAACAATCTACAAAAGTGAAAAATGTATTTCACCTTTAAAAAACATATGCCATTGAAAAGATTCATGCTAATAATAAAAAAATGACTGAAGTCTTTATGACAACTGAATCATTCATTTAAACTGATAAAAAAAAAGAAAGAAAATAATCAATATTAATTTTGTATTTTCTAATAACTCTAAACTTATGACTTCTCATTTATTTATTTTTATCTGTGCTGGTGTACGTACAAAGTAAAACATTCAGAATTGCTACAAAATCTAAATTGTAAGTTACAAACTCTGAATTTTTACAAAGGTCAGAATTGAGAAACAATGAAAAATGTGAAACAAATTCATAATTACAAGAAAAATACTTTTTATTTATTGGATTCTGTGGCAAAAACCAGCATACATATTAAACAAACTGCAGCAATTAACATTTCTTTTAGAACTTTCAGTAAATTACGCTATTTTGTTTATTTGTCTATTCAAAATCATGGGAGAACCATAATCTCCAATTTAAACAAACAAACAAAAAATATTATTCTCACATTACTCAATATTTATGAAGCTCTATGAAATACTGAGCGGCTTACCAAACTTTGAGGCATCGTGTGTCTGTCAGTGTCTCCTTCAGCGCGGTCTGTCAGTACAGCTTCATTTAATACCTGCATGATAAGTCAAGAACAAAAAAAGGGATGTCAATTTAAATTCAATGAATATAGAAATATTTTAAGAATAAAAAAAAACCTACTTCTGGTGAGTCTAAAAGAACATTCTTCTCTGTATTGGTGCACTTCAGCTCTTGGTCTTGACTTCCGGTCTCTTTGGAGATGCCTAGACTCCCTGCTTGACTGACACTCAGGTTTAGTTGTCCTAAAAGGCTCTGGTTTTCCTGCGCCAGTCGCTGCACTAACTCTCTGGCCTCACGAAACCTACAGCTCAGGAACTCTCGCTCCTCTCTCGACCTCCTCTGCCACCCCTCCATCTCTTCACATCTCTCTTTGAGGGCATCATTGCTTCGTTTCAGAGCCTCTGTGGGAAACGTTATTTAATGCATTGCATATAATTATAAATGTGTCTGGCATACACTGCAGATCAAATGTTTAGGATCAGTAAAAAAAATTATGTTAAAAAAAAAAAGTTTATTTTGATCACCAAAACTCAATCAGCAAGATTTGTAATCAAAAATACAGTCAATTGTTTGTTTGTTTTTTCTGGAAGGTAAGAATTTAAAAAAAACTAAATATAAAGTCATTATTTTGATTATTCTACCATTGAATTAACATCAATTTAATGTTTCTTTCACACATAAAAATATATTTATATTATATACTGAATTGTTTAGACTTACCACGTAGCTGATGATTATCCGTTATTAGTTTCTGAACGACTTCATTTCCAGCTAAATCAGCAGGCACCCTTAGTGATCCCTGTGAACTGGCCATGAGTGACCCTTGACCTCCCGAACCTGCAGTCTCCTCTCCGTTCAGCTCCCACTGCAGAGTGCAGCCACCGGATGGCTGCGGCTGGACCATGATCCTAAAAGGCACAACACAAGACAGCAATGAACATCTGCAGCTCTCAACAACCATGAATACTCCAGTGCTTTAAGATACTGAGATGAAAATATTCAAATTAGTTTAGAATAATTTCTGCGGTGCATAAATGGATAATGGTGAGAACACTTTACAATCAGGGTCCCATTTTTTAATGCATTAACTAGCAATTAATGATACGTTTATTATTACTATTTAGGAATCATTGATAAAACAGTTTTACATTTCTTTTATATAATTAAGAGTGTATGTTTGGGCCTCACAGTGGCGCAGTGGGTAGCACGTTCGCCTCACAGCAAGAAGGTCGCTGGTTCGAGCCTCGGCTGGGTCAGTTGGCGTTTCTGTGTGGAGTTTGCATGTTCTCCCTGTGTTGGCGTGGGTTTCCTCCGGGTGCTCCGGTTTCCCCCACAAGTCCAAAGACATGCGGTATAGGTGAATTGGGTAAGCTAAATTGTCCGTAGTGTATGAGTGTGAATGGGTGTGTATGGATGTTTCCCAGAGATGGGTTGCAGCTGGAAGGGCATCCGCTGCGTTAAACATATGCTGGATAAGTTGGCGGTTCATTCCGCTGTGGCGACCCCAGATTAATAAAGGGACTAAGCTGAAATGAAAATGAATGAATGAATGAGTATGTTTTTCAGTAGTGTATTGGAAATCATTGAAAACATATACTCTTTATACTATTTATGACCTGTATTTGTGACTTTTGTAGTTGAAGTTATTATTAATATTCATCTGTTTCGTTTATAAAATGTTACATTGCTTGTTTGAAACTAAAACCATAAAAAGAATAAACTGAAACACTAAGCAGCTTAAACTTAAAACTACTTACAATCAATAATTATTGCACCACAAACATTTATATTAAAACTTTACATTTAAAATGAAAGATAAAATCAACACATTTACTATTAACTTATTGAAATTATTAATAAAAACAACAATTGTTAATGATACTAAAGTGAAGTAATTATACAATCTGTAATATTATTAAAACAGATCATAGAAATGTTTAACAGAGATTAATGTTAGCTCTAATTCATTAAATAATATTTAAGTGAGAGTTCACCCAAAAATGGAAGTTTCCTCATCTTCAAGTCTTTCTAAACTTTTATTAATTTCTTTCTTCGGTTAAACACAAAACGACATATTCTGAAGAATATTGGTGAAAAAAACATTCATAGTAGGAACAAAAATTAAAAATGTCAATAGTATTATTCAGTATGTCTTCATCAGACAAAAACTCAAACAGATATGAAACAAGTAGAGGGTGCGTAAGTAAATGATTACAGAATTTTCATTTTTGGGTGAACTATTATAGTACATTGATTTTAATCATCTATGAGTAAAGGTTATATAAACTAAGCCTTAAATCGCATACAAAAGTTTTCTTCATAGTAATCTCATGTTATCTAATCCTAACAAATGGAACCATATTGTAAAATGTTACCAGTAACAAAATATTGACTATATGTAAATGTTATTAACTGTAACCTGTAAATGTTATTAGCTTTAACACTTGTAAAGTGATATGTATATGATAATGTGTATATGATTTTATACATTTATCTCAAAATTAATTCTGCTTTTACTTAGTTTCACTTAACAACAAGAGACAGACATGAGTCATTCAATGACACTTTCGCCATGTAACGACCTCTAAAACATTTTAAAAGAAATATCAAATAGCAAAGTAGAAAACAAAGTCGGTATCATGATATTTCCCTGTCAAAACAAAGATTATTTCACAAGTTAAAGACAAACGCGCGCTGTTTAAAACACTGAGGTAAATTTGCACATTCATTCACTGACAACTTGTAACACTGCCATATAGTTTACCACGCTACTTTGAATAGTCGGTCTGAAATAGCATGTAAATATGACTTCTAAACAACATTAGCACTATTTAATTGACTGAGATCAATGTTGTACTTGAATAGTCATTGGCTTCTAGTATGATCTTCCTATTTAGAATTTACAAAGAATACTTTTCTAAAATTATATTATTAAGGAGAAAGACCGAAGATAAAACCAACTTTACCTCAATCATTAAACAAACCTTTAAGTCTAACAATGAGACTGAATTTAGTTCTTATCCGATATACGAGACTCGGTTTTGTTTTGTTTACAGGCTCGTGATAGACGCGCTCAGCTAACAACACAACTAGCTTCACCGCATTTAAACCATCAAAGATTCAAAATCACACACTAACACGACTCACATTCGTTACATACACATAAACGCCGTGATAAACATGTCGTATGATGTAATATGAAAGTAATCACTACCTTCTTTACGCCGTTAACAGTGTTTTGACTCTGCGCTAACAGATTCACTGTCTGTCGGTCTTCCGCCAAGGAAACACAGGCCGGTTTAAAGTCAGCCACAGACGCTCATGTAGGCCAACATCTTCAACACCACCGAGCTAGAAAGTCTGAATCGAGATTGATGAAGTAAATCAAATGAAAACGTCTAGAAGGGTTCAGACAGGTGAACACACTGTCGAGGAAATCCCCCCGCGTACTTCCGCGCTTCATCACGCGTGCTGTTTCCGGGTAGGGGAATTATGGGAAGACAGAAATTACAGCAAATAGTCTAAATTTATTCGGCGATGCCTTTTTAAAATTAGGTTTTAAACTGTTTTTATGTCTTCAGGATACCTACTTACTCTTACTCTTCTGAAAACCTATATGTAAAGAAGATTATTGTTTTATTCCACTTTTTGTAACTTCCCAGATAGCACACATGCGTCGCAGAGACGTCTGCTGGACATCCGCGTTTTCATCTGGGAGACGTCTTATTTGGGGCGTTTGCTCATCTGGAAAACGTCATATAGACGTCCTTGTCAGACATTCAAACAACATCTATGCGATGCATCGCAGATGTTCATTATTAGAATGTTAGGTCTGAGAGACATCTTATTTATGTAGCATAGACTTCGTTTTTTATTTTTTTATTTAGACATTCCCTCATCCACTTAACAGTAACAGTTACGCTGATTATACATCCGTCTACACATATATGATACGCTCAAGTATTTTCCACTCAAAAATAATACAACAGCTGAAGAATCATTTGTAGAATTTTATTATTTTATAATTTATTATAATTTATATATTTCAACAAAATCAAAAATTTCAGGAGTTCAAGATTCATCATATAGACGGCGTATGGAGGTAAAGCAGACGCCTCATTAACAAATAAAAACATTCGATCGAATGTGATGTTTAGCAGATGTTACGATCTTTCAAAGACGTCTCCGTGATGTATGTGTGCTATCTGGGTTGATCGTATCGAATGAAAAGTTTATTTGCATTTGCTTTGGGCTATAAAACGTTTGGTGAATTACTTTAAAGTTGAGTCATTTTGCAGTCAATAAAGTTATCTTACCCATATTGTAGTTCTTCAGAGATTCATCAAGTGGTGCTATTTATTCTGATGTTGGGGAAACAATAAACTATTTATTTAAATAAATTAAGTTATTATAACTTTTTCAACCTTGATTTACAAAAGTCATCCACTAGTTTGTATAGGCTACCTCAAAATATTGTCATGCATTTAAAACACAATTTTATTATATAACAATAATTTTGTATATTTTAAGTACAGGTCAAAATAAGTTATTTTATTTTAATGTGCTCACACTTTTGACATTACATTTTTCAAACATTAAGTAAACACTGGCGTACACTTAATGTACACTTTGTACACTTAATTTGATGTTTTGTACCTACATTTTGTAACATTGTTAAGAATATCTAAAACAGAATTAAACCAATAACAGAAATATTTGTTTTATTAAAACAGTTGTGGTTTTTATGGTTAAAACTATTATATTTCATCAATGGGCAGCACGGTGGCGCAGTGGGTAGCACAATCGCCTCACAGCAAGCAGGTCGCTGGTTCGAGCCCCGGCTGGTTAGTTGGACTTGTGGGGAGTTTGCATGTTCTCCTCGTCTTGGCGTGGGTTTCCTCCGGGTGCTCCGGTTTCCCCCACAATTCCAAAGACATGCGGTACAGGTGAATTGGGTAAGCTAAATTGTCCGTAGTGTATGTGTGTGAATAAGTGTGTATGAATGTTTCCCAGTGATGGGTTGCAGCTGGAAGGGCATCTGCTGCGTAAAACATATGCTGGATAAGTTGGTGGTTCATTCCGCGGTGGCGACCCCAGATTAATAAAGGGACTAAGCCGAAAAGAAAATGAATGAATGAATGAATATTTCATCAATAACCTTTTTAAAGAACTGTTTCAGCATGCTGTACAAACATTTTTGTTTAAATCTTTTAATCAA
>CAIGQW010000317.1:3895111-3905797 GCA_903798125.1 Danio choprae | reverse complement strand
ATCTATCTATCTATCTATCTATCTATCTATCTATCTATCTATCTATCACCAAATATTGGATTACTTGAGCATCTGAAGGATTAACACTTTTTTGAAGAAAGTTGATGGTCAATACAAGTCACCGCAGCCATCAAGGGTCACCAGAAGAGTCTGAGATTTGCTGAGCTTGTCATTTTCAATCAATAAGTGTTTCTTTTCTTTTTAAAATCTGTATACTGTCTCTATCATTAACATCTTTAAATACATTTTTGTTATATTCAGTATAATGTTCTTCTGTTCATTTCATTTTAAGATTATCTGTCTGAACATTTTTTCAATTTAGATTTATTTTTTTATTTGCAATGCACGATATGAGCTTTTTGATTTTAAGCCTGCCTTACCATATATGCATGCAGGCCAGCACGGCAAACAGGCAGCCGCAGAGACAGGAGAGCGGGACCGCACAGATCGCGCTCAGGCAGCGGTAACTCCAGAGCCTCGCAGACTCGAAGCCGATGCCGCTGTAAACCCACACCCGGTCATAGCTGCGCGTGGACGCGGGCTCCGCCAAAACGTCGCTGAACTCTACCTGGTGTCACAGTGAACGGAGAGTTACCACCATTTTAATCTTAGAAACAACTGTAATAGTAAATATGAGAAGTGAGAGTCACCTTCAAGTGTTTGTTGACGCCGCAGGGATCCCTGATGTCCACTGATGTGCTGGAGGAAAACTGTGGAGGAGGAGGAGGAGACTGGTAGATCTTCTTCACAACATAATCTTCCTCTTCGTCATCATCATCATCATCCTCCTCCTCATCATTAATGTTACATTCCACCAAATACTCGTCTGACATCATATTGACTGAAAAGGAGATGTACAACATATTTTATTTAAAATAAAATGTATTTGCAGAAACTGGAGTGGCCTATTTAGCCTACACTTTAGACATTGTTTTGTCTGAGTCTAAATCCATGTCCTATTCTTTAGGCCGTCAGTAAACTGATCCGCAAACTTCACAGTTGCAATTTTATTGAGATGTTGAGGGATCATCTAAATAAATTGTTACCAATAAACCCATTCTATATAACTATATGAGCATTTTAAAGTAATATATGCTACTGTACCAGTACAAACCCCACTGGAATGAATAGAATGAAATGTATATTTCTACCTAAACAACATACATAACAGGTTTTTTTACATGCTTACATAATGTTTATCAATTTAGCTGCCTTTTTACATACTATAATATATTATAATAAATATAATATCGTATTACATCTTAATTTGTAGCTTGTTTATAACCTTTTGTGTACTGTATAAGACATTTAAGCAGTTTTTCATGGTCTGGTAGCTACAGTAATACGTTTGAAATATCCTATTCATAGCGCCATCTTGTGGACGTTTTGAGTCATTTAAGTCAATAATTCCAGTGAAGCAGCTCAGCCTTGCAACTTATTGAAGATACAGCATTATCAGCATTTTCAAATTAAATAAATAAATCAAAATATATAATAATAGTAATAATAATAATAATGTTAACTATTAAAAAAAAACTTGCAGTCTCATTAAAAGTTTGCTTAAGGCCCTAGTGGGTCCTGGGCCACATTTATTAAACCCTGACTAAACTAGAGACAATGTGAGAGAAAAAGGCACACCCTGTACTATATTTAGTCATTATAGCCTACTGTACATCATACTGTAACACGCTTGTTTGGCAGGACTGATGAGAGGAACCCATCAGGGCCCACTGTAGAGATGCAGATGTCTAAATCTGACACTTCATAAATAAAAAAACGAACTCACAGAATGAACAAAAAGGCAGTACGTTTAGTTTGATGACTATTACTATTAATTGTATATTTATAATATATATTAGTTTATTACATTTAGGAATACTAATGAACGTAATGCTAAATATGTCTTCAGCAATTCAGTAATGAATACTTACCCTATCCAACAGTGCTGGTATACAAAAATAAACTGTAATCCTGTGCAGGTCAACAAAGTAACTTCAGCAGCAACGTATGTCTATTCAGATCTATCTGACAGACACCATCAAACTCCATAAACTGCCATGTCGTCCACATCGAAAAAATATGTGTTCTGTATTAAAGTATTACTGGACATCAGAAAGCATAAAGGGACGTCTTACAGTGTGTGACCTCACTCTGTGTCTGCACCCACAGAAGAATCAGTAGGCTGAGCACAGAGTTATTTTGGGGAGAGGAATGGAGAGGGAAACACTGATCGGGTTACCGGACAAACTGACCCTCTTCACACACAGCTAATATTCTCACAGAGCATCTTAAATTTAAGCCAATTCGTTTGTTGATATTAAGAAACATAAGTTCAAAGATTCGTTGACCTCTGAGACACATAAAACTGTACTTTATGTCACTGTTATGCAGTGTTATGGATGACTAAAGTAAACTGACTAAAATGATTTTAGTTTAAGGAATAATACACACAAAAATGTATAGTTCCAAGCCAATCTTGGAGGATATGCCTTTTTTCTTTCAGATGAACACAGCCAGAGATATATTAATATCCTGTCATAGAAATTAATTGTGCCTGAGTTTTCAAAGCTTCAATAAGCACATCAATCTAATCTATCTAGCAAAGTGGTTGGTTTCTGTACGAAATAACCTAAAATAAGTCTTCATAAACTATTGTTCACTGGTTTCCGGCAACTGCAAGAGAGTCGAGTTATGATGGAAGCTAAGGTGAGAAATGGATGCTTTTTTCCACTGTGAGCTGTTTTAGATATGCAGGTGTGTATTAGCATCCATGTATTTTGTATCATGTATTAGTAGTCTTAAAAGGTAATTGTGTTCTTTAAGCATAACTCATCATAGGTTAACTTAAATAAATTAAGTTTAAACTCAAGTATTAAAGGGGACACATTATGCCCCTTTTTAAAAGATAAAAAATAAGTCTCTGATATTCCTAGAGTGTGTATGTGAAGTTTCAGCTCAAAATACCCCATAAATAATGTTTTTTTTAGTTTTAATAATTGCCTCTTTCAGGCTTTGATCCTAATTGTGTCATTTTGGTGACTGTCACTTTAAATACACATGGAATTGTGTTCCCAGGCCACTTTTCAAAAGAAGGCGGAGCTACAAATGCCTATGTATCAGCATAGCAGCAGATTCAAAAATCAGACCAATGACCTATGATAATGAGGGAGAGATAATCATTAATGGGCGGGGCTTTCTCCCTCTGATGACATGTACAAAAGGAGAATGTCAATCAAAGTCTATCCGCAGACTGTTTTTGTGATCATAAAAAAATTGATTAATACATTTTTACCATTAGAAGCTGGTTAAATTCACAGACTGCTGCCACATACAGATAGCATACAGTGATGCATATGTTTTTGTTTTTTTTACTTTCCTAATTTTCAAAGCAGTCATCTTTTTTATTGACAAACATTCAACAAAGTGACAAATATCTGGTATCGATAACGCTGATATTATGAAAATAAAATATCAAACCAACTATATTAACCACGATGAAATATTCAGCAGAGCGACAGTATTTCAGAATATAATTTATTTGGATAATATTGCAATCCACACATCAATGACATGATCTACCAGAGACATACACTGCTAAGAGGACTGAATGGGGGGGGCGGGCGGAGGTCGAGGGACACCAGTGAACGAGGGCGTTCATGTGCAGCGAAGAGGAAGTGAGCACTATTGTACTTCCTGCGACTCTATGTGCAGATTCACAGTTTGATCGTTTCTGCCGTCAGTTCTCTGGCTTCTGTGTTGGACAGTTCCTGAGCTGCTCCGAGTGGCACTTGTCTTCACAGTTGTCTTTACAGTTTTTGTATGTGACAGTAGAGAATATGGAGCCAGAGGGGTAAAAGTGGCCACTGAGCTGTGCTTATTTTGGCCGCTCCACCTGTTCCCACGCGAGACCAACCATCCGCATCAGTGTTTACATGCATGTGTGCTGGTTCCTTTCAGACTGAATGCTTTTAAAAAGAACAATCCAAATGTAAATCAAAGAGTTGGAAAATAAATCAATTATAAAGTAAAAAAAAAAACAACATTAAATAGCAAATTATACCAAAAAAGTAATCTAAAAAAAGAAAAACTAGAGCATTTTATTATTTATTCAGCTAAGTAAAATATCTAAAAGAAAAAAAAAGAGCATTTTAAGGTTAGTTCAGCAAAAAAAACGCAAATTCTGTCATCAATTTATCATCCTCATGTTGTACCAAACGGTTCGTCTTCAAAACACAAATGCAGATATCTGATCTGAGAGATTTCTGTCCTTTCATTGGAAGTCTGTGCATTCAAAATGCCTTAAAATATTTGTAAATGGATATAAAAAGAAAAAAACCCATACATATCACATATTAACATTGATTAGTGGCTAAAAACAGAACAGATTGGTCCGTGAGGAAGCTGAAATGTGCCATGTGACATGCAAGAACAAACGTTATTGGTTGTTGCAGAAGTTCAAAAAGAGTGTGACACACAAGAACAAACCTCATTGGATCCTGCAGATGTTCAGAGGTGCTGTGTGATGCAAACATTGGGTCTCACGTTTCAAGCAAGCATGCCTAAGCTTCCATGACCTTTGAATGCTGTCCATATTGTTTACTGATCAATGTTTATATATAAATATACGCCTTACACGAACCTGTTCTTCATATAAAATGATTGTGTCTCTTCACAAGCCTGGAGTTTAAATGCTTCATTTATATGGGTTGATTTTTTGATTTCTTTGGGTTTTAAAGTCAAGTTTTAAATAGAGAGTCAGAAATCTCTCAGATTCAACTGAAAAATAAAACCCTAATTTGTTTTATGAAGATGAATGAGGTAGGTGAGCACACGAGGACAGAATTTTGGGGTGAACTAACCCTTTAAAACTACAAATGAAGTAGAAGTTAGAGTAAGTGTGATGTTTGCCTTCATGAATCTCTTGCTACATTCAGGGTGACGCGTCTAGATCTAAAATAATAATGTGGACTCTGTCTGTCATGGACATCATTCCCACAATTCACTTGTCGATCAGAATCATCTGAGCTTTTGTGGGACTCGACACTTTGTCTTCCAGTACATCATCGTCAGATATAAAAACAGGGTCTACACACTACAGTCAAAAAACGACGGACACGTTGGACATCACTGTGATGGGAAGAATTTCGACTCGAGGACCTGATTAACTGTCAAAGCTAAAACACAAACACAACCGATAATAGGATCAACGACTTGGTCTCACGCGAAACAAAACTGAAATCAGTCACTGTCAACAGAAATCCATCAGTTAATAAGGCGCAAAAAAGAGACAAATATATTGTATGTCTGGAAAAATAAATTCATATCTGTGATGAGTGTGCCGTTCCCCCAACACTCAGATTGACTCTCCCTCAGTCCTGTTGGTCCTGGGGTTTGAAGAGGCCTCTGCTGCGCAGGCCGAAGCCTCCCTTCTTCACTGGAGGTCGAGCAGCGGCGGAGGAGACCGATGGGATGGATGGGACAGAAGCAGGAGGAGAGGATGGATAAGCGCTCGAACCTGAGGCGTCTGGAGGAGGCTGACGAGACAACAGCTCCTTAAACACAGAGTTCATCTGACGACTGACCTCCTGTCAGAAAGAGAGAGAGAGATGTTCATTAGTACAGCAGGATGCGTCACCCACAAAGGAAAATTCTGCTATTAATTAAACACCCTTGTGCCATTCAATCCCCTGAGAAAGCATTTTCTGAACACAAGTTAATATATTTTAGATGAAATCAGAGAGCTCTCTGATCCAGAAAGTCCAGAAAAGGAACTTCAGTGGTTCAACTGTAATCTTATGAAGCTCCAAGAACACTTTTGTGCACCAAAGAAACTGAAAATATGGCTCTGTTCGCTTAGATCTTCTCTCCTGTGTCAGATCTATCAGACTATCATGCAAATGTTGTATTGCTCATAATAAACGCACACCCTGATCTGATGTGAAAGACATGAAGAAAGTAAATTTTACAGTTTTTTGGTATACAAAAGTGTTCTTGGAGCTTCGTATGATTATAGTCACACGGAATGTTTTGACAATGTTATCGGTTCCTTTCCTGGACTTTGAAAGTCTCAGGACCCTTGCTGTCTATGGAGGGTCAGAGATCTCTTAGATTTCATCTAAAATATCGTAATTTGTGTTCTGAAGATGAACAAAAATCTTGGGGGATTTTAGTAATATCAAATGCTACTTAAAATGAGTTTTACATTTCACTGAAACACTAATTAAGCAGGTGGAAAAGTATTATATTTTATATTATTAAGCTATCATTCATTCATTCATTTATTCCTTTTCTTTTCGGCTTAGTCCCTTTATTAATCTGGGGTCACCACAGCGGAATGAACCGCCAACTTATCCAGCATATGTTTTACGCAGAGGATGCCCTTCCAGCTGCAACCCATCACTGGGAAACATCCACACACTCTCATTCACACACATACACTACGGACAATTTAGCCAATTCACCTGTACCGCATGTCTTTGGACTGTGGGGGAAACCGGAGCACCCGGAGGAAACCCACACGAACACGGGGAAAACATGCAAACTCCACACAGAAACGCCAACTGACCCAGCCAAGGCTCGAACCAGCGACCATCTTGCTGTGAGGCGATCGTGCTACCCACTGCGCCACCATGACGCCCTTAAGCTATCATGTGACAACTTAAAACATTAGTATAGCCAATGAGTTATCAAACTCAATTTTTTGGTGCTTTTATGGTTACATTATGATTCTTATCATCATTTGTCAAACCTCGTGCGTCATGAGGCTATGCTCATTTAATGCTTTTATTTCGCATTAGTTCTTCAAGAGTCATTGTCAGTAAACAGAATTTGTATCTCAGAGCAGCATATTTCTTCAAATGAAACATTAAAATGATGATCTCACCTTGTCGATATGTACTGTCTGTCTGTCTGGTGCTCCTACTGGCCTCAGAGTGTCTAAGGTATGTCTGCGCTCTTGATGACTGAAGAGAAAGAACAAAAGAAAAGTCAATCGCTGAAATAAAAAAAAAGTTAATTCGTGTATTTACTACCATGAACTAATTGTGAACAACACTTGTGCAGCATTTATTAATCATAGTTCAACAGTTTACTAATGAAAACATACAAGAAAGCTATGTGTGAAGAACAATACCTATTAAAAAAATAAATAAAAATGTTACAAAATTTACATTTAAAGGCGCTATTTAAAGTGCCGTCCTTACAGTTTCATATGTATATAGCTTAGGGGGACAAAAAACAAGTGTAGAATGGGTGCCACAATCTGTTAAAAAGAAATAAAGTAAAGTTAAGTACACAACTGAACTATAATTGAAAAGCAACAAATCAGTATTATCTGATTTCTTTTTGATTTTATACAAAACAGTTATGAGTGTATTGTTTTGATTGTTCTTATAATGACCTTGAATCATTAATGTAATTTCTGTATTTATTTATTTATGGATTTTTTGTATTTTATATTGTCTTTAATTTCTACAATTTCTGGATTCCTATGTTTGGTTGTTTTGTGTATCCAATGTGGAAAACCGTATGTGCTGTTCATCTGTATGTAAAATAGAAAACTGCAATAAAAAAACTAAATGATAAAAAAAAGTCCACTGTTGTCATACCCTGAGAACTGGCGTGCGACTGCAGTGGTCTGAGGAGGAAGGATGAGCCGTCCCTCAGGCACCTGCAGGGTGAGCTTTCGTACAGGACTCATATTCCCACTGTTGCCTCCACCAATGCTGCTGCTGCTGCTTCCACTGCCAGTCCTCTGCCGGCTGGGCAAAGACGCGCTGTCGCTGTTCACTCGCATACTGGGGGAACCACAGCAAACATGTGAGATCTTATAAAGCCTGCAATGGACATTCATGATGCATTATAACCAGCGGTACCGAGTGCTGTGTTCAGACTGTTGCTGCTCCTCTGCTAGGTTTCCTGTGCTTCCCCCTCTACTGTCCTCCTTCTTCCCTCGGTCCTTACGCTCCGTCCTGTGGATGACCAGACATTGACATGAGGCTACAGGTAAGGTTGACACTAGGATATTATTTAAGAAATTAAGCAATGTTTCTGGAATGAAACGAACCCAAATATTGGCCCAAGCAAAACATATACCTCTCACTTTCACTGATAGATTGATATGTTTCTATATATGCATTTTTAAATATGTTAAAATACAGTATATTGTTTTCTTTGTCTTAGCCCATATATGATGACATATTTACCTGTATAACTGAATTTGGATGTTTTGGGGGGTTAAAATGTTTTAAAAATGTGTAATTTCATGCAAAATGTCATGTGTCTTTTTTACAATGAAAGAAAGAAATGAAGTAATGGGTTTATTTTAACTACATACATAGTTGAAGAAATATTTGATGTAACAGAGCCAAGAAATGTTTCATAGTAATTGCTATTATATTCTCCATCTGGAGAAAGTCTTATCTCTTTTAGTTTGGCTGGAATAAAATATACATTTAACTTTTCTTTTTTAAACTGCTAACGTCAATATTATTAGCCCCCTTAGATTTGTTTTTCAATTGTCTACAGAATAAATCACTGTTGTCCAATGACTTGCCTGATTAATTTGAACTTGCCTAGTGAAACTAATTAAGTTAAAGTTCCGCATTAACACTGTACTTTGAGCTGATAATTAGTATCTTGCAAACTAACTAGTCAAATATTATGTACTGTCATCATGGCAAAGACAAAAGTTTAAGTTATTAAATCTACAATGTTTTAAATGTGTTGAAAAATATTTTTGTTAAACAGCACATGGGACATTTTTGAAAAAGAATTCATTTCATAGGAGTACTAATAAATTGTACTAAAATAATTTGTAATAAAAGTGTACTTCAAGCTATAACATCATTTTGAAGAAAATAAGGCAATAAACAAAGGTTGTTTGGAGTTCATTTTAAACAGCTGGCCATTTATTTCAAGACTCTTTCAAACTACCATTTGAACTATGACGATTATGCAATAGGTGGGTGTGGCTGTAAAGCTCCGCCTTCTTTAAATACAAAATCTTCCCAAGGCAAATTTCTTCTGTTCAATATATCGAAGTCTGACATCCAGGAATTATACAGGAGTTTCCTTACAGTAAAATCAAAGTGCAATTCCAACTGAATGCACTGTCAATGACACTGTTATGTTTAAGACTTTAAATCTGTTTGCTTAAAGTGCTATTCAAATAAACGTGACTCATCTGCAGTGCTGAAACTACAAAGATTGTGCTTCATCAGAAGCTTTCCTAACTGCTGTTTTCTCGCCTCTGTCATTTAGCTGTAAATTTACTTTCTATTGACCAGAAAAAAGTACAAATTTTCTCATCTAAGTGACAAGAGTGCTTTAAACGTCTTCTTTTTTTAACCCCTTACAGCTTACATGCTTGTGTAGACCGGTTTATAATCATTTGTCTACGGCATACAATGGCTTCCATTGAGTTTAGTCAGCTTAGACTCCGTATTTGCTTTGATGCGAATAAAAAGAGGGCTGTGGGAGATGGATTTACAGTCCCTTCAATAAGTCTCATTCATAAAATTCAAGCAGAACAAATTTCGTTAATCCGTTCTTACATAAATGCTGCAGTTAAGAGAATGTGACGATTTAAGCAAGAAGATAAAAAAAATGCGTGATTCTTCCATTTCATGAATGAAGCTCATTATGTTTGCATACCTGGTGGCTGATTGTTCTCTTAACAAAACACTATAGATCTTGGACCGTATTTTCAGCATGACATTAAATGGATTGTACTTCTGTCCTTCAAAACCTTGTTTCTGTTTTGTCTACAGTTAAATAAAGCATCTACTTCAAGACTATTAGTGTCATTTTTGCAACATGTTGATATAAAAGTAGAGCAATTAGTGCTCAAAAAATTAATAACAACTGTACTGATTAGGAAATTATATTCAACAGCTATGTTGTTTGTACTGACAAGAAAATACAGCAGTAGCTTATTTTATACAATGTTTGCGTGTGTTTGTGTATTTTATGTTTGTTAGAGGCTGCAAAGTTATCAGATTTTCAAAGTTATCAGTAACATGGTAAAATCTAAAGCTACTGAAAACAATTCGGAGTACAATTCAGAGTAGAAGTGTGCAATAACGACACAGAGCATATGTGTGAGCACATATTGCTCATAAAGTGCAGGCTTTTACTGTGTAATGTAGCCCAGAAAAATGCTGAAAATTCAAGATGTGGGATCAAACATGACCCTGTATGAATCATATAGAGAGAAAGAGAGAGAGGGGGAGAGGGAGAGAGAGAGAGAGAGAGAGAGAGAGAGAGAAAGATGTATGTAGAGAGTATGGTTAAGCAATACCACATGAGCAAGTGTGCATGCAGCACTTCAACAGACAAAATTTATTTTGCAAGTCACATTTTAGGTGCAATACCATCTGTTTGCTATTTTTTGCCTATGAAAATAGTTCACAGAAGAAGTGTTACATATCTCTGTGCAAGACAGCCATGTTTCATTTCTGAATAAATCTGCTTTTTAACTAATCTGGTAAGTCAGTGATTTAATGAAGACAACTGCTGAATTCAGAACTACTCTTACTAATTTGACAATATTTTTCTATGGCAGGAAGAATAAGTGAAGTATGTGTCCTGAATGTGTACAAGCCAAATAAATAAAAGTCATGGGGCAAAAAAAAATGCTGCACAGACATTACCATTTTTTACTTCTTTTTTTTTTTTTTTTTTACA
>CAIGQW010000317.1:3883617-3894711 GCA_903798125.1 Danio choprae | reverse complement strand
CTGGATCAATGCCATTTGGAAGGATCACAAGGATCTTTGAGAAAAGGAGAACAGGACTCACTGATGAAGGAAGGCAAAGAGATAACGCATCACTATGATGACGGGTCTGGGGAAGGACGACACTACTGACTTTATCAGTGCTACTTTTTCGGTCATGTTTTCCATTTCTGAGAGAGAGTACATGAGAAATTAGTCAGCACATTGTATATAAAACTATTTTCAAAAACTCTGACATATATACCAATTCTTAAAGGGAAAGTTCACTTAATAGTCCTCATTTACTCACACTCAAGTGGTTATAAACATTTATAAATTTGTAACACAAACGAAGATATTCTGAAGAATGTTAGACATTGGCATCCATAGTAGGAAAAACAAATACAATGGGAGTCAATGGCTGCTGCTTTCCAACATTCTTCAAAATATCTTCTTTGTTTGGTTTGACAGAAAAGAAAGAAACTCAAATGGAGGAGGAGCAAATGATGACAGAACTTTCATTTTTGGGTGAACTATCGCTTAGGTTTGGGGTCTGTAATATTGCTTCAGTCAGCTACGAAGGCTGCATTCATTTAAAAAAAGTATGAATATTGTGAAATATATTCTATAATCATTAATAATAATCATTCATTATCATTACTCCAGTCTTCAGTGTCACGTGATGCTTTACAAATCATTCTAATATGCTATTTTGGTGCTCAAAATGTATAAATTACTATCAATGATGACAACAGTTGAGTTGCTTAATCTTTTTGTGGAAACGCTATTTTTTTCAGGATTCTTTAAAATTTTCACCTTGGCGCATTCTTGTGGACACAATTGTTTCTTTTAAAATATAAATTCATTATTTGTATAATATTTATTGCTATAGGATAGTAAGCAAAGCAAAGCTGGAAAGAGAGGCGGGGGGGAAATCGGGAACGGTCTATGAGTTGGGACTCGAACTTGGGACACCGGATGCGCAATGGAAAGTCAATCTGCACTGATCTTATTGACATTTTTGTCTTTTTAATTGTATTTCTTGAACTAATTTATAAATATTGGGAAAAAGATCTATTTTTATATAACTTCTAATAATTCATCCTCATTTCCTTCCATGAATCTATGATACACTACGTAAAAAAAAGTTAAGACTCTGATATTGAGCTGACATATTTAATCTCTTCAAATTTATTAGCAAGGTTTCTTAATTTGAACAATTTCTAAATTCCTTGTTTATGTTTTGGCACATTTTTAAAGGTTTGGCCTGTACATAATCACTTTTGTTTTTGAGCACTGCAGGCCAAATAAATTACAATTATATAATTATAATTATGTGTGTGTATTGGTTTGGATATTAGAGTCTGTTTTGTACCGATTTACAAAGAAATGTGTACGTGTAATATGATAATAGTATGATTTTTGTCACTAAACATAACATAACAATCCATTATCCAATAAAATTCTGCTTCTAACTTAACCAAAGCATTATTAATTCTGGGAAAAAATAAAAAATCTGTCATTGAAAGTGATTTTTTTTGTGAACGTTTTTTTGACTAATATTTAGTTACCTAGATTTATTTAAAAGTTATTTATTTATATTATACATATTTCTATGGTCATTTATGATCAATGTAATGCACTCTTGCTGAATAAAAGACACCAAACCTTTAAACAGTTTTACTTTGTGACCAGTTGGTTAAAATGAATTGTAAACTGTAAGGTTCTAAGAAATGCATTAGCATCATTATTTATGTCGTTTTCTAATGCAGATGAAATGCTTTTCTTGGAGTCTGAATATGCACACAGTCACGTGGAAGCAGATGAAAGGCCTCTTACGGACACACTCCATGAGCTGGCTAAAGCTCTCCTCGGGGAACAGAGGTTTCTCCAGTCCTCTGAAATAGAGCTTCAGGACCCCCGCCACTGAATCAATGTCACTCTCGCTATCAGTGAGCGGGTCCTCGCCTGCAAACCCAAAACACACAAACAAGTGCAGTCAATGGGAAACTGGAAGAAAAGGAATATCTGAATATAAAGATACAATTATATACACACTGCCATTTTAAAACGGTAAGATATGGGGTTGTATCTTATGCTTTATGGTACATTCTTATTCTTAATTCACCCGGGGTCTGTGTCATGGCCATAGTTAAAGAAATTCAGAGTTAATGGATTCGTTTTGAGCTGATAAAATCAAAGCAATCAGGCTTTACTTTACCATGGGACTCTTCAGCAACTTTCTCTGTCGGCTTTGATCTTGAATTTATGAAGTGTGAAAGCATAACATCAGTAGCGAGCAGCCAATCACATGACTTACAACACACAGATTCATTTTTCAAGATTCACTTCTTTACTGACTATTAAGAGATTGAAAAATATAAAGAATATAGAAATGTATTTACACAGTAAATACAAACATATTGCCATGAAAGCAGTGAATATTTATAGTGATATTTTTTTTATCATTTTAGAACATTTTAAAGCTTTACCTGTTGATTCCGAAGTTCCATTGTATTACCTGTTAACTATACTGTATACTTTTATAATTATTTAAACTAAGTGCTTGATTATGAAATTAAAGCTACTCACGACTCATGTCTGCCCTTTTAATAGTTGAAAATATAGTTTGCACTGGCGTTAATCATAAATAATTATAATAATAAACATATAAAATGATTATGAATTTGACTGCCCCTATTATGGTTCACCATTGTTGATGCATGATCAAGCCCAGCACAGATCCAGGAAAATATGCAGTCTGAAATCGGCAGATCTAGTCTACTACCAACAGACCCCGTAAGTGTTCAAAAGACACTTTTAGGCTATACATAGATAAAACACTTATTTCATAAGAAAAAGTAAGTCAAATTAGACTTAGAGTGTGTATTTTATAAGACGCCTATGCTTAGTAAAACAGTAAGCACAATCTTTTTTCAATCATTTGTTTATCGGTGCAAGGAACTTGTCATCATTTGGCAAAATTTGCTGTTTAAATCAAAAATAGGTCATCTTTGAGAATAGCATGTCTGTTAAAATAGCTAATCACAGGTAACTGTAAGTCAAAATCCATTCATTATCCCTAAAAACTTAAATAAGTTTGATTAATAAATGAGATGTCATTAAATTAAATGCATATGGTGCAATGAAGAATGCATATGTATTCCACAAACTACTGAAAAAGATGAACCTCCCCCAATAGTCAACGTATAATTTGCATAATATGTACGCTTAAGGAGGTGTTAAGGTCCCAGTATGGACTGTGTCACAGTAGGTGAAAACGTATACCTTTGGAAAAGTACTTTGCACCTTTATTTCTGGGAGTGTAAAAGTCGAGCCACATTCATAGTGTTTAAAACCCAGGACTGGTGAAAACTAAACTGAGATGTACCTGGTAGACCAATATGATACAGGCCCAGGTATTCATTCATTTAAATACAATCATACCTCTTTCAAAAGCATCCCTGATATGATTAACTTCAGTCTGTGATCCAGGAACCCTAAAAATGCCTTCATGATGCAGACCTGTAAAAAAAAAAAAAAAAGTACATTAGCATATACGATCAGTTGTTTATTGTTAATTATGCTACTGATATAATTGCAGTCGCATGTTAACTGATCGCACTTTAAAGCCAAAGAATTGTGTACAGAACTAATTTAACAATAAAAAATCATCTATAATAATAATAATAATAATAATAATAATAATAGTAATAATAATAATAATAGTAGTAATAATAATAATAATAATAATAATATGATAATGAAGTTTTTCAATTGTCATATTTACCGTGCAGGTTGATGAAGCGAATGCAGCTCTCCACCACCAGAGGGATCTGCTGCCCTGAGCTCTGACAGAATGAGGGAAATTGTAAAAATATAATTATGCACATCTGGATGGGAATGGTATTGTATAGGAACCATGAAAGTCATAAAACAAACATACATAAGTTAACATAGTGTGCCAAGAAAGAGAAAGAAGTCACAAAAAAAGAGGACAGAAATACATTTACCCATACAAAGAGAAGCAAACGGATGCATGCATGACAGGGGAAACAGCTGTACCTGCGTCCTGGACATCCGCCTTCTCCTTCTACAGTCACAGCCAGCCAAGCAAGGAAAGAAAGAGACAGGAGCCACGTATAAAGGAAGAGAAGATCGTGTGGCATGACCAGAAAGGGGCATAACATGAAAAATGGGGAGAGGATGACGTAAAAGCAAACAAAAGCAAAAGCAGTCAGAAACGGGGGAGAAAAATTGGGGGTGAGGGAGAAAGACAAAAGCAGAGAACAAGGAGTTTAGATGAAAAGCAACACAGGGATGGTCTGATTGCACTTAGATCTGGCTAGACAAGAATATTGTGCTTAAACACGGGATAAAATGTTAATCTTTTAGCCTGTATTTTGCTATTTATGTGTTTATTTATGCACTCCTGGATATATAAACACTACCCTTCAAATGTTTGGAGTTCATTTATTAATGAAATTAATATTTTATTTTGCATTGATGCATCCCGTTGATCAAAAGTGACAGTAAAGATGGTTATAATTCAATTTTAATTAACTCAAAATAAATGATGTTATTTCTATTTCTCAAATAATCCTGTGTAAACGTATCCCTTTTTTGATGATTAAAGAATCAAATTTGCCATCATCAAATTAAACTAACTCTTTACATTAAGGTTGCCTTAGATAATGTTTAAATATGAACAATACATTTATATTAGCATATATTCATCCTTTTTAAATGGGAATAAAGTTGCTCGTTGTTCGTTCATGTCTCACACTGCAGTATTAACAATAATAATAATGCATTACTAAATGTTCAACTATGATTGATGAATGCTGTACAAGTATTGTTCATTATTATTTGTATTTCATGATAGTAAATACATTACCTAATGAAACCTTATTGTACTGTAAAGTCGGACCAAATAAATAAAAATGGTACAGTTTATTAAAACAGAACAGTTATTTTAAATTATTAAAAAAAAATTTGTATTAAATAATAAATTTTGTAAAAATAATAAGTATTTTTCATCAAACCAATGAAGCCCAGGTAAGCATAAGAGATGTCTGTTAAAAAAAAAAAAAGTAAAACAAACCTGAACAGTAAGGTCACGTAATATATAAATATAAATAAATAAATTATATATATTGAAATATTTGATATATTTGCTATATGAAATATTTGCGCTTCGGAAAACAACATTTAAATATGATTAGTGCAGGATGAGTCATCCTGCACTACAGAGAATTCTGCCCAATCAAATGCTGTCTAGAAAGACAATGCCCCTCCCCCAAAACCACCTGTCACCAATTAGTAAACAGCCAAAAATAGTTGATGATGTTACATAACTAAAGCCTTAATCAAATCCAAAGCATCTAATTTCAATAGGAAATACGTCAATATACAACACAGAAGTATGCTTGTTAACAAATTTGGCATCTTTTGGTGTCAGAAACTATGTTTAAGTAGTACCGCTCGATCTCAATAATACTCTTAAATCTAATTTCACCCCACTTAGCCAAAAAAGTCCATTTTACAGGGCTACACACATTGATCAACCAATCACCCCCCCCCCCCCCCCCCCTCCCCCAAAAAAAGTATTGTTGGCAAAGCAGTTCTGTGGCCCTGACTGCATTATACAATTATTAGTGGTGTAATGAGAGTGCATACCCAATAGATTTACTGTCCACTTAAGATGAAGAGATACACCAGCCATTGCTAATGCAGGATGCAGCAGACACTGTTAAACACTCCACCACAACAGAGAGAAGTGTGACACTATGGAAGTGAATGGACGGGAGAGGACGGGGAAGTAGTTTATGGTGGGTATAGAGAAAGCCAGATGGCAGAGCAGTGCTCTACAGGCCTGAGCTCCCAGGAATAGAGAGGGACAGAGAGACTCACGGTGGGGATTTCAGAGAATAGAGACACCCTGCGGAAACAACTAGCATGACTGCTCACTAGCATATGCTGTCTGCTGGAGGCTGGCATCCCTGTAGGCTTCTTAAACAGTTTAACTAGCAAGATTAGCATCCCTGAATAGCTTCACCATACTGGTTGACCAATTTACCCAAATATGCTTTTTGTCATGCTCAAACCAACATTAAATCACTCTTGACTTGAAATGGAAAGCTGAACAACTGCTTTGAGTGTAAGATGACGATTTGCTGTTGATTTACTCACCTCAGCCAACCAAGATGTAGCAAGTATTCATTTTGTTTTGCCTTTATGTGACCCTGGACCACAAACCAGTCATATGTTGTAAAGATTTATTTGTGGCAAGAGCCAAAAATAGATTGTATGAATCAAAATTAGAAATTTTGTTTTATGCCAAAAATCATTACACTATTAAGTAAAGACCATCTTCCATGAAGATATTTTGTAAATTTCCTACGGTAAATATATCAAAAACATTTTTATTAATAATATGCATTACTAAGAAATTAATTTGAACTTTATTTTCTCAATATTAAGATTTTTTTTTTTAACATTAATGAAAAGCCTATATATTCAGCTTTCAGATAATGTATACATCTCACTATCCAAAAACTGACCCGTATGACTGGTTTTGATTATTATTATTTTTTTTAATCTTCTTTAATATTTTACTGAATAAGAAAAATACATCTTGGATGGTCTGACGATGAGTAAAATAATAGCATTTTAGATTGGACTATCTTTTTTACCTAGAGACTAGGTAAATGTTTGAATGCCTATAAATTAATTTGCCACACTGCGATGAACACTAAAAAAGTACAAATGATTATTGAAAAATGTGAAAAACATAAATATGTAAAAAATGATCTACATGAGAAACGTTTAGAATATTACGATTTTTAAAAATCTTTTGAAATAAATATAAATAAATGTATATTTATTATATTATATATTTTTTACATATTTATTTATTTATATTTATTGATCAAAATAAGGGCTGCACGGTGGCACAGTGAGTAGCACGATCGCCTCACAGCAAGAAGGTTGCTGGTTCGAGCCTCGGCTGGGTCAGTTGGCATTTCTGTGTAAAGTTTGCATGTTCTCCGCGTGTTGGCGTGGGTTTCCTCCGGGTGCTCCGGTTTCCCCCACAAGTCCAAAGACATGCGCTATAGGTGAATTGGGTAAGCTAAATTGTCCGTAGTGTATGTGTGTGAATGAGTGTGTGTGGATGTTTCCCAGAGATGGGTTACTGGAAGGGCATCCGCTGTGTAAAACATATGCTGGATAAGTTGGCGGTTCATTCCGCTGTGGCGACCCCAGATTAATAAAGGGACTAAGCCGAAAAGAAAATGAATGAATGAATGAATGAATTATCAAAATAACTGCTTTTCATTTTGTATATTTTAAAACTCTGATTATCTATCATGACTATACTCCAAACTTCAGTGTCACATGATCATTGAGAAATCATTCTAATATGCTATTGAGCTGCATTTCTGATTATTTTCAAAACTGCATTTGAGTTTCAAAAACCTTTTTAAAAATCATTCTAATTGACCTGTAGTGTCTGTAGACCCTTAAACAAAACACTAACTTAAATGAATCAAGTTTAAAATGTTTAATGGACATTTTGTGTTAATGATCTGAAAGCATGCTGGTCTTTTCAGCAGGGCGTAGTGGTGTCGCTGCTCTGCTAAAGTCACTAATGAGCCAAGGACATCATAAGTGTAAATAAGGCAGACAGTTTGAGTAGCAGCTGATGCAGACTTTAGCAGTGCACCAACTCTTGATAATAGAAGCTCAACAGACTTGCTAGTGTGAAGTCTGGAGTTCCCCATGCAGCGCTATCAGAGTGCTAAATCTTGAAACCGCTAATCTTAGTTTGTTAAAAACTAATGTCAGCAGAGCAATAGCTAAAGGAAGCCTCATATGATTCTACAAAATTCTTTGCTTTTCTCCAAAAAGACGTTTAGGTGTTAATAAACTTGTTTACAAGACACAAGTTTCATTTTAATCAAATAAAAAGAAATGCAACAAAAAAGCCAACCACCATAAAGATAAGTAAAGATACACTTAGTTTTTATATACTGTATAAACTAGTTATATATTGCACATATTTTAATTGTTTTTAATTGTTGTTTAATTGTCCCAAAAATGTATTTACTCACTAATAACTCACCCTCAAGTGGTTTCAAACTTTGAGTTTCTTTCTTCTGTTGAACACAACATAAGATATTTCAAAGAAAGCTGAAGACTTCCATGGACGTCAATGGTTACAGGTTTTCAGCTTTCTTCAAAATATCTTCTATTGTGTTCAACAGACAAAAAGAAGATTTGGAAGAAGTAAAGGGTGAGTAAATCATTTCTGAGTGAATGATCCCTTTATGTAATTATTACAAATTAAGATATTTAATATATGAATCTAATTGAATTCTAATTCACGTTGTTATAATCACATTACATAATACATAAATGAAGAGTGGACGAATAAACGGAATACAAAACAACTAATTCTCATACACACAGCAAAAACTGGGGAGTTGAAATTTCGATGTTAAATCTTTCGGAGTTAATTTCAACTCTCAAAATGTAATTTTAACACATATAATGTAGAATCGTGTCAAGTGTTGGAGTCATTTAAAAGAGTTGATTATCAGAGTTGCTTTAACTCCTCGAGGAGTTATGGTGATACTCCGCCCAAGCAATCAGCATCCCACACATTTCAAGTTAGTCTGTTTCTGAGAGAAATGGTTAACAGCATGGTGTAGTTTTTGGCGGTAAGTACATTAAGCTGTTATATTTATTCAATTATGATATATGTATAACAGTTGTTTTAACACTTTTTAGGAGTCAAAAAACAACAACTCTACCTTTAGTGTTATATTTTTATGTATTTGTATAATGTTAATTTAACTCCAGAAAGTGTGGAGCTATATAAACTCATAAAAAGTGTTGAAATCAACTCTGTGAGAGTTAATTCAACACTCGTCTTTTTGCTGTGCACGTACATTTGTCAGTATATTATTAAATATCATTTGTTTAACTGTGCTATTTTTTTATCCGGTTAGCAACATTCACAATGCTTCAAGTAAATGCATACGAGTAGAAAATAAATGAAATACCAAGGCTATTTAAAAACTGACCAGTCCCTATTGCTGACTTTTGGCAGTATTTTGGAAAGCACAACATATTTTTTTAACAAGCCATAAAATGAAAGCAGCATTAAATACAATCATCACAAAGCAATGCATTGTCATGCAAGAGGCTTGGATAATGACAACTGCAGTACTCAGAAAACTAGAAGTACTCAGAAGTACTATGGCTCTCACGAACACACACATGCTCAAAAAAATATGCATGCCTCCACTTTCTCTCTCGCACACAAACACACACAGGTGAGCACACATTTGTGTTGGCTGGGACATGGATTATTAGGCTGCACAGATGCCTGGAGAGAAAACTGTCTCACCCGATTTAATAAGCAGCCATGTCACTTTATGGAAATAGCGTAGCGTGTCATTTCAAATAAGAATCGTCACACCATCATGCAAACTGTGCCAGTGTCTCTAACCTTACTAGAGAAGCATGCAGAGATCACATTATCTCCATACATGTTCTCATTATCTAACATATACCCATGAAGATTTACAAGCTACTGTAAATGAACACACCAAAATTTATTAATAATCACTGAAGCGCTGCTGTTATATTTTAATAGATGTACCTTTTATGTAATGTGTATGAGAATGTAAATGGTCTGCAAAGCTTCAGAGATGAACATCTCTCAAAAGAAAGAACTGAATCTGAACTGCTGAAATGAGTGGTTAAAAAAAAATTCAGTTTCATTTCCATAGCTTATGTTTGTCGATCCATAATAACACATGTGCATAACGTCGTTCTGTGGTCTTCATTGGCTGCCCACAAACAGCGTCTACAGTTGTGGCCAAAAGTTTTGAGAATAACACAAATATTAGTTTTCACAATAGTTTCACATTAGTTTGCTGCTAAACTGCTTTTAGAATGTTTGTTTCAGTTGTTTCTGTGATGTACTGAAATATAATTATAAGCACTTCATACGTTTCAATTGCTTTTATCCACAATTACATGACATTTATGCAAAGAGTCAGTATTTGCAGTGTTGGCCCTTCTTTTTTACAGGACCTCTGCAATTGGACTGGGCATGCTCTCAATCAACTTCTGGGCCAAATCCTGACTTTGGATTGTTGGAAGAAGTAGCTGTTGGAGGGTGTTTTGGTACCATTCTTAATTCATGGCATTGTGAGTGAGCCCACTTCCTTGGATGAGAAGCAACCCCACACATGAATGGTCTCAGGATGCTTTACTGTTGGCATGACACAGGACTGATGGTAGCGCTCACCTTTTCTTCTCCAAACAAGCCTTTTTCCAGATGCCCCAAACAATCGGAAAGGATCTTCATTGGAGAATATGACTTTGCCCCAGTCCTCAGCAGTCCATTCGCCATAATTTTTTGCAGAAGATCAATCTGTCCCTGATGATTTTTTTGGAGAGAAGTGGCTTCTTTGCTGTTCTTCTTGACACCAGGCCATCTTCCAAAAGTCTTCGCCTCACCGTGCGTGTAGATGTGCTCACACCTGCCTGCTGCCATTCCTGAGCAAGCTCTGCAGTAGCGGCACCCCGATCCCACAGCTGAATCCTCTTTATGAGATAATCCTGGCACTTGCTGGACTTTCTTGGATGCCCTGAAGCCTTCTTAACAAGAATTGAACCTCTTTCCTTGAAGTTCTTGATGATCCTATAAATTGTTGATTTAGGTCTTAGTAGCTACAATATCCTTTTGCCTGTGAAGCCATTTTTATGCAACGCAATGATGGCTGCAGGCGTTTCTTTGCAGGTCACCATGGTTAACAATGAAAGAACAATGATTTCAAGCATCACCCTCCTTTTAACATGTCAAGTCTGCCATTCTAACCCAATCAGCCTGACATAATGATCTCCAGGCTTGTGCTGGTCAACATTCTCACCTGAGTTAACAAGACGATTACTGAAATTATCTCAGCAGCTCCTTTAATGACAGCAATGAAATGCAATGGAAAGTTTTTTTCAGGATTAAGTTAATTTTCATGGCAAAGAAGGACTATGCAGTTCATCTGATCACTCTTCAGAACATTCTGGAGTATATGCAGATCATCT
>CAIGQW010000317.1:3855237-3883384 GCA_903798125.1 Danio choprae | reverse complement strand
GCAGATCATCTGATCACTCTTCAGAACATTCTGGAGTATATGCAGATTGTTATTATAAAAACTTAAGCAGCAACTTTTCCAATTTCCAATATTTATGTAATTCTCAAAACTTTTGGCCACGACTGTACCTTGACCCTCAAATACTGTAGTCTGGACGAATTTGGTTTGTGAAGAGTTTGGTCGGGACGCCCACTACTCAATTGCGCTATATACAGTGCTCAGCATGTATGAGGACACCCCATTTTGAAAATGAATCTTTTTATCCATTTCTCAGTGAATATAGGTAATATATATTGGTGCATTTGAACAAAACAGATTTATTAAACAAATACATTTATTAAAATAATATTTTAGTCACTGAACATGTTTAGAAATAGAAAGATAATACATTTAAATTTATGCGAAATATTGGAAAAAAAATGACAAAATACAAAATTTCAATAAAATTTTATATATTTTTTGTTTCTCTTGAATTTTGCTCTTTTTACATTTTTTTATTTAATATTATTCCTAACACATACATTTGACTTTACAAATTTTAGACCGTTATCATAAGTTGTTTTGTTAGATTAGCTCCAGATTTGGCTTCAGTACTGACTAATCTAACTTATATGCACAAATATAATATTGAAAAGCTTCTTATAGAAAATATACATTTCAATGAAAGATTTGTGAGGGGTGTACTCATACAGTATATGTTGAGTACTGTATGTCGGTGGACTGACCACTAGGCTATTGGCAGCTATGACCAAAACATATCTTAATAACAGATGTAAACAGGGCCTCTGTTTAGAGCTGAAGAAGATTCTAGAGCTGAAATTCAAATATGACACTGAGTGTTGTTTTTTCTGACACATACTGTTAGTAAGTCAATCACAACAGACTGCAAAAAATGCTTTTCTTACTTAGAGTTTGTCTTTTTTTCTAGTCCAAATATCTAAAAAAAAAAAGAAGAATTTTACACAAAAATGTAAAAATTTTTAGACAAGCAAAAAATATTGTCTTGTTTTCAGAAATAATATGCCAAAATTAAGTGAGTTTTTCCATTAAAACAAGCAAAATAATCTCATTTCAAAGTGAAAACAAGTTCATTTTGCTTACCACATTGGCACTTTCCTTGTTTTAAGGAAAAACTCACTTAATTTTGGCATATTATTTCTGAAAACAAGACAATATTTTGTCTTGAAAATGCTTCTTGATTTAAGAATTTTTAGATATTTGGACAAGAAACTGAAAAAAGTAAGAAAGCAAGAACAGCATTTTTTGCAGTGGTAGAAAGGCAGGAGCTTAGAGACACACGATTCTTGAACTAACCATTTCAGAATCTCTGAGATAAGAAATGCTTCAATATAACACTATATATTAAGGGATTTTTTTTCCCACAGGAGACCCCCCCCCCACCATCAATAAAATAGCACAACAGGAGCTATCAACCCACATTATTAAACCAGACGCATTATTGACATTATTGAAGGACAGCCATGCTCAAAGCCATATAAAAACTGCACAAACGCAACATATCAGAGCACAAGCACAGTGAGAATAAGGCAGCAGTGTTAAGGAAGCCACGGAGGGAATGGAGTTAAAGGAAGACGGCAGGAACATTACAGAAGTCTATCTGTGACATTGCAGGACTGTCAGCCGTATACCTGAATGAAGGAGAGCATGTCTCCAGAGAAGAGTTTGTGGTTGTACTGGGAGCAGGGCCTGGCTTTCCGCACACGCACTGCCCTACCAGGCTGCATTCTGGGAAATATATCGACTCGACTGTGACACTATGGCATCAGTGAACTCATGCAAACATGCTAACATCACAGTAATTCACACAGAACAGACAACAACACTGTAGAACATGCAAACATGGTCAACGCACACTCTGTTTATCTAATCCCGCACTGAGACGTTTGTTCAAGGCGTTTAAACCAATCGCTACATTTCTCAATGGATCAGTCTCAATTTGTGCTGAGCACGCAAAGACCGCTGGCCAGGAAACAAGAGCAAATGTTTGCTGGATGGCGGCCAGTGTTGTCAGCACATGACATGAACAGCATATAGCTACAGAGAGACAGATGGGAAGGGAGACGTACCTGGAGGGGTCGCTATCAATGGCCTCAGCTGCAAAACAGAGAGAAAAAGAGGGGAAATGAGTAGACTGTTACTCCATCAATCACTTTCTGCCAGCATGCTATTCAGTAAAGATGCTACAATTAAAACGGTGGTAACTTTTTTTTGTGGTAAGTCATTTTACCGCATCTTTAGGTCATTTTTACACCTGGGGCCTGTACCATAATGGTGGCTAAACAAATTCTGGAATACAGGAATAGTTTTGAATTGACAAAACCAATCCTGTGCAATCAGGAACCTCTGTTAACTCTGGCTTTGATCCCGAGGTCATGGGCACGTGCAGATGAAGGCAGAGAGACAGCCAATGATTAAAAGACTGAAAAATACAAAGCAATTTTTGAAAAAAGCTGAAAGAGAACAGCTTGTTTTATTATTGCAGGGGAAGGTAATTATTACAGATACTTGAAATTTTTGTGCTCTGCATTTCATTTAACCCGTCCAAGTGCACACACACATCGTGAACACACGCGGAGAAGTGGGCAGCAGTGGAAAATCTGTGCCTTGCTAGAGGACTCAACTCAGCCATGGTATTGAGGATGGTGAGAGCGCTGGTTATTCACTCCCAATACCTACAATCCCTGCCAGTGCCAAGACTCAAACCTGTGACAGTTCGATCTGCCCTTAAGGTATACAGAGACTCAAATATCTAAGCACACATGTAATCTTTTTTTTTTTTTTAAGCTTTATCTCATGATTTATGTGGAATTCAGTTCGTCATTAATAAGCTTTATGTGGACTTCAGTTCAGTCATTGATAAACTTTATCTGGACTTCAGTTTGGCCTTTAATACCATCATCCCAGCCCATCCATCAGCAAATTGGCAAAATTTACATCCGAAACCCTCACCCTTTGTGATCACTAAACCAGATCAAATCCTGCCACAGAGCTGGTTATCCGGGCAGCATTTGGATACTATGGTGACAAAGAGTGATTAGAGCTTCCTTCATGGTACCTAAATCTCAGAATTGGTGCAAACTAAACTAAACTAGCCAGCGAATCCAACCTTATGGTACAGGCCCCTGGTACTAAAATGAGATTTTGTCAACTGGATCACAAGAAGATGAGGTAAACACATTCTTGTGTTCATTTGAGTATAGTCAACTTAAACCATTTACCACAATCGGTTTCCTAATACCATTTGTGTAGCTATACAGTTATTTGGACGTAATTTATTTAACTGGACTCATACAGATAACTGAACTTAAAATGTTACTAATACTCTAAATGTTTGATGACATCAACTCAAATAATGTAACTGAATCTGATTAAATATATATAAGTTTACATTGCTGCAGTCCATTTGGTTTCAAAACTTAAATGGTTTGCCGCAATCGGTTTCCTTTAACGGTTTAAGTTAATTGAACTAAATGGGTTTTACAATGTTTCTTGTTTATACTTGGTGCATTAATCCATCCCTTTTGTCAACTTTAGCCCTCTTCTCTGTGGAGGGTGTATGTACATTATAAGCTCAGTTTCAGATCTTTCAGTCTAATATTGTGAAATAAAACTTGTGCAATTTACACATGAACGCAAAATGAGACGGCAGAAAACAATAGTGAGAGCAGAAGTTTCAATTTCTGCTTATAGAGCTGCAAAACAACACTGAGCACCTGTGGCTTTGTGCTAGAATCAGTACTTGTAAGATAACATTTTTTTTTACCTATAAACCAAACTTACTAGTGCGCCCAAAAATGAAAATTAACACACTACCACTGTCAGTTACCACTGACTTCCATAGTGCATATTTTTATCCTACTGTGGATGTCAGTGGTTTCCAGCGTTCTTCAAAATATCTTCTTTTGTGTTAGTAGAAAGAAACTTAAACAGGTTTGGAACAAGTGTGTGGACAGAATATTCAGTTTTGGGTAAACTATTAAAAGTGTGTTTTTATGGTTGTTTTAATAAATTCATCCACATAAGTTTATGTAGTGGGCCTAACGGTGGCGCAGTGGATAGCACGTTCGCCTCACAGCAAGTAGGTCGCTGGTTCGAGCCTCGGCTGGGCCAGTTGGCGTTTCTGTGTGGAGTTTGCATGTTCTCCCCGTGTTGGCGTGGGTTTCCTCCGGGTGCTCCGGTTTCCCCCACAAGTCCAAAGACATGCGGTATAGGTGAATTGGGTAAGCTAAATTGTCCGTAGTGTATGAGTGTGAATGGGTGTGTATGGATGTTTCCCAAAGATGGGTTGCAGCTGGAAGGGCATCCCCTGCGTAAAACATATGCTGGATAAGTTGGCGGTTCATTCCGCTGTGGCGACACCAGATTAATAAAGGGACTAAGCCGCAATGAAAATGAATATGAATGAATTAAAGTTTATGTAGTCGATTTTAATGTGTTTTCAACTATCTCTGGAAATGGTTGAACAAGCTAAAATTTTAATAGATGCCTTTTACACACTAATTTATCCACTTGTGATCCCTTTGAACAAAATACATCTTACTTTCAGGTGAAAGCAATGTTTTATTAGGACAAAAGCACTTTCACTCATGTTTTTTTTCTTAGGTTTCTTTCTTTTTTTCTTAGCTGTGAGCTGGTTAGCTGTGGTTACTTACCTTTCTGTATGGCCTCTTTAAGTAGGTCATGCCTGGCTTGGAGTTTCGAGATCAGAGAGCTGCCACTAACATGCTCCTTCACTTTCTGAAAACACAAACACATCCAATCAATGAATAAATGAATGAGCATGCTATCTTCCGTCATTAAGGTACTTATTGTTTCTTGCTATATGATTTCCATGAACATTAAATTGACAAAAGAATTACTCTACCATATATAAGTTTTCGGTCAATATTTTAAATGGCAATTTTTTATGATAAATTAAACAATTTAAAGGATTAAGGTAGCTTAATTTATTATTACTATTTAAATATTTTGCATGTTTTCTATTTAATCATTTTACAGTAATAGATCCTCATATTAACTACTTGTATGCTTAGAAGTTCATCATTAAGACTGCAGTGAACTGCAAAAAGATAAAACGTTTCCCTAAAAAATATATACTACAGATCAAATATTTAAATTGATTCTTTTGTTGTTTTTTATGTTTAGGCTGTATTTCTTAGCTAAAAAAGCAATAGCATTTACTCCATACAATAAAAACAAAACAAAAAAGTTTTCTCTTGTAATATATTTTAGAGTGCAGTTTATTCCTTTTATGGCAAAGCTACATTTTTAGCAGTTATTACTCCTGTTTTTAGTGTCATATTGTCCATAAATCATGCTAATATGCTGATTTTCTGCTTAAGAAATGTACATATATATAATTTATATATGCATAATCCATGTTAAAAACAGTTGCGATGCTTACTAATTCAGTGTAAACTGTGAAACATTTGTTTTACAGAATTTATTATAAAAATAAAGTTATAAAATGTTCAAAAGAACAGCATGTATTTGAAATAGATACATTTTGTTACATTATAAATATATTTACTGTCACTTTTAATCAATTTATTGCTGAATAAAAAGGAGTGTCCACATATTTCTGGTACAAAACACACTGTTTATACAGTTTGATACTGCAGACTGGTCATTTTTATTATATTAAATTAGACAAACTTTATTTACAGACCACAATATATATATATATTAAATATGATTAAATCTTCAAACTTAATTCAATATTTTGCTTGCAGCTGCTTTGTAAAAGCTTGTAAAAATGTTTGCAATTTACATTACTATTTCTTTAATGCAGCAAATGAATGGGATGTCTCAAATGCTAAAAAACCCCACAGCTAACCTTCACATTGCTAAATGTGGTGGACAGTGCTTCGGTTCCTTACTGTGAAGTAGAAAGTCTCGGTGTCCTGCTGATTGGCTCTACGTTTGGCGAGGCTGGGCTTTGCTCCTGTGCCGTCCGCAGTGCCCTCCACTGACGGGGTGCTGGAGGCGTCTGGAGCAGGGTTGCAGTCGTCATCACAGACGCTCTCCAGAAGGTTTGAGTGAGTTGTTTTAAGGGTTTTGCTGACCTGAAGGAAGTTCACAAGAAGGGTATTTATGTTCGCCACAAACATCAACTCCATAAATTGAGATACTAGTGTGAGGGGCACTGGTTTACCTCATCAGTTTCGAGGGTAACAGATGCCAGTCTGGACTGCAGCTGCTGGAATCTGGTGTCGAGCTCATATCTCACCTGGCCTTCAGCGCTCACCTCACACACCTGGCACACACACACTCAGGATGAGGACATACACACAAAAGTGTTTTCTTTTGTAATATAAGATAGCAAGCCGTTTCCTCCTGTGATTCAAAGCTATTTTTGTAGCAATAGTCTTCATTGTCATATGACACTTCAGAAATCAAAGTAATATGCTGATTTGATTGAGGAAGAATTAGATTTTTATGAATTTGTCAATCAATTGTGATACTTAAACATTGGAAACATTTACTTCAGTTATTAAGTTATTAGATGACTAAAATGAAAAATTAAAACCAAATGAAATATAAATAAAATGCAACTACATTTTAATAAAATAGTTAAATCAGTAAAGAAATATTTAATCTAACTACTACAAATGTCAACAAAATGTGCAACACTATGCCAAAATGGTTTGATTTTTGAAGTGTGTTCAATGTACTCATATTCAACAGAATACAGATTGACTAGCTAATCAGAATCTTTCCAAAACAATGTTTCTTCAGATAGAAACTTGGGCTGCACAATACTGGAAAAATATGACATTGCGATATTTTGCTTTGCTGCGATATATACATATTGCTATATGAAAATAATATCACCAGATAATTTAAATAACTCTATTTGGGAAGATTTCCTTCATTTAGATCAACTGGGATACTTAAATCTTTTCTATGCAGTGGATGAGCATAAAATATAATAAAATACAAGCATATATCAATACTAAAGAGCAATAATAAAAGTTAAATAAACAGTGCTTTATGGTGTTTTGAGGTAGTGTAACAGTAATGAAGTACAATGAAACGTAAAATAACATAGTCAGATACGGGCCTCACAGTGGCGCAGTGGGTAGCACGTTCGCCTCACTGCAAGAAGGTCGCTGGTTCGAGCCTCGGCTGGGTCAGTTGGCGTTTCTGTGTGGAGTTTGCATGTTCTCCCTGTGTTGGCGTGGGTTTCCTCCGGGTGCTCCGGTTTCCCCCACAAGTCCAAAAACATGCGGTATAGGTGAAGGAGTCCGTAGTGTAGGAGTGTGAATAGGTGGGTATGGATTATGGATTCCAGGTTGCGGAGTTTTCTACTTACAGATATGCTCAAAAAATATTTGCGAAGAGGTAGCTAACACGTTACTATGAGCTATTAGATATGCCCATGTCATTTACATAACTGACGGTCCAAAATTCGGTCAACAATTGTGCTGCAAAGAGCAAAACTAGTTTTACTCATTTATAACTTGGCAAATGACCATGGAATAAGTGGCATAATCAACAGCTTGCCATGCGTTAAAGGATATTAAGGCATTACAATGCGTTGATTATTCCTTACGAAAAACAATAATGGTATGGGAATTAAAGGAATTTTCAAAAAAGTATTTTTAAATAACAAATTTTGAAAGTACCAAATTTATTTGTAATAGTTTTTCAGTAATTTTGCTTTTAATACATAAATTCATGACTAACCCTAGCCTGAATGCTTGTAAATGTAAAACAATTTTTATTATTTGAAAACATATGAGTTGTGTAATCATAAATTGTGTAATGTATGTGTATTATATTTAAATTATATGCATTGCATGAGTAAAGAAATATTTCAAGGATTTCCTTCATTCAATGCCTATAACCATGCACTCCTTCTGGTCCACTACCTGATCTCCTTCATGGGGCTGGTACTGAAAGCGGAAGGGCAGGCAGAAAGCGGTGTTGTGGGCCTGCAGCAGAGAGTCTCTATCCTGACCCTGGTTGAGTCCAGTCACCGCTGTGTCCAGCTGCTGAAGGCCATTCTTCATATTCTGGACGATTCGGTTTTTGTTGGAGAGGTATCCGCGTATAACCCGCGTCACAGACAGGTGGTACCCCAGATCTGTGCACTGCATTCAACATCAGCAAGACGGAAAGACAAAGAGAAAAAGACGAAAACACAGTCATTGTTTGATCGATTCACACTCGCTGACTGAACCTGCTGTGATGATCTTCTTGACGTGACATGTTTCTACAACCTGCCTCAGGGCAACGGAAAATACAAACGCTTCTGAGAAATGAAGATATCAATGCCACAGAAGATACACAATACCAGTCAAGGAGCAGAAGTGAAACTATGAAATGTCAAAAGGAAGATATTATCTAATGGCTGTAAGGACAAACTCACTGAATTCTTTTTGTAGGTACTGAATGAGTTTAAATGTATGTGAGCATGAGTAGGCTCTTCTCCTCAACTTTTCCTTCCTTAAAATTAATTTAGTCAAGAAACTCTTGTAAAGGCATGCATTTTTCTTTGAAAGTAGAGTAAAGCTGCCCTTCTGTGAATTGTTTTTCAACTCTGACATTCATATTGAACTGAAATGAATCAATTTTGAACTAACTAGAACTACGGCAACATTTTATTTAGCATTATTCTGCTACACGTTTGATATACTGAATGCCACACAAAAAAGGAATATTGTCAGGGACGGTTCGAGGATTTCATCCTAAGCAACTTCCAGTTCACCCAGACTTTGAAACAGATGTTGCCCAGGCATTCCTTTGGTCACATAATGCAAAGCTGGAAAAAGGTAATAAATTTCAATATATCACATCATAAAATAATGGGGACATAGGTTATTCCCACCCTTAGCTAATAATCTGTGAACCTAATGCTCTTGGTTGTGAGATTACCTGACTATAGTTGTGGCCAAAAGTTTTGAGAATGACACAAATATTAGTTTTCATAAAGTTTGCTGCTAAACTGCTTTTAGATCTTTGTTTCAGTTGTTTCTGTGATGTACTGAAATATAATTACAAGCACTTCATACGTTATAAAGGCTTTTATCGACAATTACATGACATTTCTGCAAAGAGTCAGTATTTGCAGTGTTGGCCCTTCTTTTTCAGGACCTCTGCAATTGGACTGGGCATGCTCTCAATCAACTTCTGGGCCAAATCCTGACTGATAGCAACCCATTCTTTCATAATCACTTCTTTGAGTTTGTCAGAATTAGTGGGTTTTTCTTTGTCCACCCGCCTCTTGAGGATTGACCACAAGTTCTCAATGGGATTACGATCTGGGGAGTTTCCAGGCCATGGACCCAAAATTTCAATGTTTTGGTCCACGAGCCACTTAGATATCACTTTTGCCTTATGTCACGGTGCTCCATCATGCTGGAAAATGCATTGTTCTTCACCAAACTGTTGTTGGATTGTTGGAAGAAGTTGCTGTTGGAGGGTGTTTTGGTACCATTCTTTATTCATTGCTGTGTTCTTGGGCAAAATTCTGAGTGAGCCCACTCCCTTGGATGAGAAGCAACCCCACACATGAATGGTCTCAGGATGCTTTACTGTTGGCATGACACAGGACTGATGGTAGAGCTCACCTTTTCTTCTCCAAACAAGCCTTTTTCCAGATACCCCAAACAATCGGAAAGGGGCTTCATTGGAGAATATGACTTTGCCCGAGTTTCTATTTATTTATTTATCTAAATGCAATCTCTACATTTAAAATGATTTGTTTCCTTAAAATTAATTCACAACTAAGAATAATACATAAACCATTTTTTTTTTTTTTACTAAATCTTTACCTGATTTGACTGCTGGACTGCTAGCGTAAATGTAATAATTAACGTTAAAAGTGTATTTTTTAGACCCTCACCATACAAAAAATGATAGAAACCTATACTATATATAATTTATAGGTATTCTAGACATTTATTGGGCCCCCCAGACTTCCTGGGGCCCTAAGCGGCCGTTTACCTCGCTTATTAAATCCGCTCTTGCATGCAAGGTGAAAAGTCTATGAGAGTCTATTAAACACTATGAGAAGCATAATCAGTCAATGCTTTCCACTGGCAGTGTATCGTTTTCTCTGCTGTTCTCTCAATGGACACATTGCGGTAAACACATTAGATGAAATGGTTTGTGTGTATTGTTTTTTTTTTGTCAGGGGTCAATTCAAAATGAAAAGTGAACTAAAACATAAGCACATCCTAGAGAGCGCCTAGACAGATGGTAATGGGACAGTGCTGTTTTAGACTCACATCAATCAGTGTGCAAATGTCCTGCAGATAGTACTTATTCATGGAGGCATTAGCTGCTGCCAAGTTGAGCAAGTAGTCGTTGCGAGCTTTAGTGCACTTCAGCTGGGTTTCCTGTACTTTGCCTTGCCTCTGTGAAGCAAGCACACGTACAGAGATAAAGTGAGATTTTGTTCTTCCTGTGCCATCTTCACAGAGCAGAGCTCCGGATGTTACCGGCTTTCATTCTCGCAAACCGACGCATTTACCTTCTCCATCAGTCTCTCTATTTTTTTGACAGAACTGCGCCTCTGCCCTCCTGATTGGCTGAGACCGAGATCAGCTGACTTGCCCGTCTGCTTCTCCTCCAGTCGCGTGGCCTCTTTGAGCTTGCCTTCAGCCGCCAGACAGTCGATGTGGTATTGGTGATACGTTTTCAGAGCCTGCAAGAGGTTCAACATTGACAACATGCAAGGCAAAAATTTATTTTTGAGGCTAAAAATAAGCTATTATGTAGAAAAACAACACAATCATTTGCCAATGGAGTATTTGGCAATTATTATTATTATTATTATTATTATTAGTATCATCATTATTATACTAGTCATTATATCTCACATTCATGGTCAATTTATTTAATTGCAGTTTAACATAATAGCTTATGTTGTTAGATAATCAAACTGTTGTTATCTGTTATCCATCTTACTTGTTAGATAATAATAACAACAACAATAATAATAATGATAATAATAATAATAATAGTTATCATCATCATTATTATATTAAGAAATTAATATATTATTAGTAGCATTATTAGCAGTTTAACGCCTATGAAAATAAATATCCTAAGCTTAATCATAAAATATGTTACAATTATAATAATACATTTATCAAATTCTTTGTATTATTGCATAAATGTTTCAGATTAATAAACAACAACAACAATAAGAAGAAATAATAAGAAATTATTATTATCATTATTAATTAATTGCATTAATAATAATTTTATGATTAAGCTTAGTGTATTAATTTCCAAAAGCATTAAATTTATTAAAGAACACCACCACGCACACAAACAAATCCTTAAGCCAAGACACTTAGACGGTAGTCAAGCTGTTTGTGTACTGGAGGGTGGAGAGCACACAGCTGCTGTGGGCCAGGGTCAGTGGGCTTGATCTCACAGCCCCGGAAAGCTAGAGCGGCATGTGGGCTTTTTTTGGGGGGCTATAAGATGGACCAAAAAAACGTTCCGAAGCTTAAGACTCTATAGAAGGCCATGCAAACACATTCAGCTGTGAACGCATGAGCAAAAACGTGCATCGTGTGGTATTTAGTCAAGTTTAATCATGCTGTCTCTGACCGCATTGAGATGATGCAACTAAAAGCTGATGCCATTTGGACTATTTCAGTTCACTAGAGCATGTTCCTCTGTGTAAATTTAGCACGTTCACAGCAAGACAGCCTTTCCACTTACCGTCTGCAACTCTGTAGTGACTTTCAACAGCTCATCCTGCATCTGGAGTCCGACCTCCTTGCTCTGAAACAGAGAAGACAAGTCAGTTTGAAAGGAGGAAGATGGTTTGGCTGTGTTTTGTGTGGGAGTGTGTTATGTCGGTAAATAAGAGGGAAAGAGAAGTAGGGGGGGGTTTAAATGTCGGAGCTGGTAATAGAGTGAGAGAGATTTGTATACCCGCTTTGCCAGGCGGTGTGTGTCCTCTATGCAGTGTGAGAGGCGCTGCGTGAGTGTGTTGCCACAGAGCTCACTGAGTGAACTGTGATCTCGGCTTTCCTGCCTGGTTTGGGTCAGAAGAACAGACCAGCACTGAGCCACCGACAGGTCCAACTGCTCCTTTCTAAAGAAAGAGCAGAGCCGAGGAGAAACAGGGTTAAAGCTGTGATATAACAGCAGCACAGACAGATCTTTACTGTATTGTGATGTACATTCAACTTCAAAAAAGAAAGAAAGAAAACAGACATTAGGAATAGAATTTTTGTCTTGTTTCTAGTCCAATTATCTAAAAATCCTTAAATCAAGAAGCATTTTCTAGACGAGCAAAACATATTGTGTTGCCAAAATTAAGTTTTGCCTTAAAACAAGCAAAATAATCTCACGTCAAAACAAAAAACAAGATTATTTTGCTTGTTTTAGGGAAAAACTCACTTAATTTTGGCATATTATTTCCTAAAACAAGACTGAATCTCACTTAGTTGGTTCATAAATGAACATATGCTTGAATGTTTAAGTGGAGTGAATTATTCACGTTTATTCACTCGTTCACTGCATTAAGACTCTTTATAAACACTTCATGTTCCCAGGAAAATATTGTGCAATAAGTTGCTTTGGATAAAAATGTCCACTAAATGAATGTGTGTAAATAGAAATGTAAGCCAGTGCCTCTTAACGAATCAGTTATGTGAATGATTACAAAGATAGTAATTTTTTTTGCTTCATAATAAAATGTTTCGTTTAAACCAGTAGGTTAAGTGAATAATTCAATGACTTACTCAAAGAGAGTTATCTATTTGCCTTCTAAATGAATCTGTATGTTTCACATATCATTTGAGTGAACGATTCAATGACTTCATCGCAGACACAGCTACTTTTTTGGCTGCTAAATGAATCAGGATGTTTGAACAAATCAGTTGAGTAAATGATTCAATGATTCATTCACAGAGGAAAGCTGCATGACACATACTCTTTTTAAGAAATTACTTTGTGACTGCTAAACATATCCTTTGCATGGTATGAATGTGTATAGTATGAATATAACACATTCACTGTGTTGTGGAGATTACCAGAGTGGCCTAAATAATTCATTGAGTCAAATTAAGTCTAAAGGAGTCAAATTACAACTTTTTCACTTAGTAACTTTTTTTGCTTACTAAATGAAGCAGTGTGTTTGAACAAATCAATTGAGTGTACGATTCAATAACAAACTCACAGAGAAAGTACCCCATTTGGTTACTGATCTGAACACATCGGTTGCATGAATGATTCACTGATTCATTCTTACAACAAACCAAGTCCATCTATTGGACATCAAGAGGCCACATCTCAGTTTGTCTTCATCAGTGCTAACAGAGGTACCTCTTGGTCTTCACGGTGAACTTCTCACTCAGTTTCTCCAGAGATCGCGCATATTCAGCCTCAATCTCTCCTCTTCTGCGCAGGTACTCGCTCAGATCCTGCAGCTGTTGTGTCTTGACCTCCAGCTGTGCATCTAGGATCTTTAGTTGCTCTGAGAGCTGACCACGCACCTCTAAGCAAAGGGACAGAAGTCAAGAGATCATGTCTAGATGGCTTACAGCACTAAAGTGGCATAAACTGAAGACTTTGTATCCCCTGCACTAGTGTCCCTGGCCTGAGGCTGAGAGCTGATTGGGTGAGGGAAGACAGCATCCCTAATCCTGCCTATAAATACATCACAGTGCAAGCCTACATCTCACACATTACATCCAGAAATGCACATTCAGCTACACTACCTCATAAAGTGAAAATGAGAACAAGGCATCAAGTATTTACCTTTGATTTGAGTCTCATACTCCGCCAGACTCCCCTTTTCCTTTCTCAGTTTTCCATGTGAAGTCATGGTCTCCTCCGCTGGTGTAGCGCTCTTGTTGACTTGTTCACAGTCTGAAATTACCAGTCACAGACTTCTTTCCCCTTCACAAAAATTCCTGTTTTAATGTGTTGGTGTTTTTTATTTCACCAAACAAGTTCTACATCCATTATAGCGCAGAAAGTGAGGAGAACGTTGAGTCTGGAGTTCATACTGGGCTACTGAAGAAAACACTTTTCAGTTATTCAATCTGTGCTCTCAGCAGAAACGGAACAGGGAAGTCTCTGTGTGCACGTGTGTATGTTTGTGTGTCCGTGTGTGTGTGTGTGTGTGTCCGTGTGTGCGTGTGTGTGTTTGAGAACATGGAGGGAGTTCCAATCCAAGCAATCTGCTGTCAGCACTGAGCTTGTGCATTTAAAGATTCGTTTTCAGAGCAGGGAACGTTGCAGGGGCCTGACAGTTTTCTTGTTCTATTTCCTGAGACGCTGGCTAAATGTGATTGTCCTTGCCTGCAAAATAAAACACACACACAAACACACAGGTAGGTAATTTTGGTAAGAGGTGTGACAAAGATAAATGTGCAAGACAGAATCAAACCATAAATGGAATGTAGAAGTAAATAAGAGAGAGAGAGAGAGGAAGAGAGATGCAAAAAAATGTAACTTCAGTATGACGTGTTTCGGGCACTTCCAGAAGATGAAAACGGTTAAGCGAACAGAGCACACCTGCCCACATCCTGTTTGTCTTCTATGTTGCGTGTACGTGATTCTGTAAGATTGGCGCATGAAGACATCTTATCAATCCTGAATTAACTATCAACTATCTTACTTCACATTGAATATCATGCAGCAACCTAAGACAGCAGCTAAATGATAGATTTTTTTTTACAAAATGCTTTTTGGCAGAGATATCAGCACAATTTGGCAGCTTCCACCAAGTGACAGATGAATTTGCATCATAAATAGAGCCTGACTGGACACACAGTTTTTTTTTTTTTAACAAACAATAAAGGAACCGTTTTCTTCTTCTTTTTAGTTACTGATACTGCCTATGGTTAGTTGGATCTGTATTATTTTGATTTAGTATCTTCAACGCTGCTTGCAATCCAGTCAGACATCCTGTGACCCATTTTCTGGTCGTGACCCACCAGCTGAGAGCCACTGTTCTGAAGCATGAGTTAATAACTCAAATTAAAGGCCTTAAACACATCAGACAGGGGAAGGGGGGGGGGGGGGTTTTAAGAAGCTCTGACTCTGCTAGCTGTATGTTTGAAGCAGGATGGCAGGCTGAACTGTGCTGGAGTTCCTGTGAGTTGCGCCACTGACGGCCGTTGGTCTTATGAGAGGGTGGAGGGACCTGAGTCATCACGACTTTCATCGCACACACGCACGCGCACGCACACGCACGCGCACGCACGCGCACGCGCACACGCACACACACACACACACACACACACCGCGCGTATAAACAATGATGGAAACACATTTACAGAACACATTCCAGCATATGCATAAAAAAAGTCTTGTGATTTAGTTTTAACAGATCATGTGATGATGAAAATGGGCTTGATGGGACGGCATTAGTGGACAAACCAGCAGACTGACCACATTGTAAAACATCTATAATGTTGTTTTGGTTGTTCTAAAATGTCGTAGCCAAAGTCCATCATCAAAGTGATTTGGTATTATTACAATACCTACCAAAATGTATCTCTTTAAGTCATTAGATGGAAACTGTGACTTTTTTTGCAAATGTTTTATGCAATATTCCAGTTCTGCACACAAATTTCATTTGCATCTTTAAATGGAGGCATAGACATTGCCAAATGCACTTTTTTTAAATGCAAAGGCCAAAAATTGTTACAAATTCTAAAAAATATGGAAATTCTGACTTTTCTGAGAATGTTTTTAGAAAAATCCAGAATATAACCAGAAAGAAATGTACACAGAAATCCTCTGCACAGTCACTACATTTGTATTTATGCATCTGGCAGATGCCTTTATGTACTGTGACATTATATTGAAGGTATATATTTGATTAGTTCTTGCTTTCCCCTTGGAATCAAACCCACAACACATGTACTGCCAGTGCCAAGCTCTACTATAGCTCCATACAGGAAGGCATTTCACATAGTTTTGCATACCAATCACATGGTTATTAATAATAATAATAATAATAACAATTCGTCTGATGTATTTAAATATGTTAGTTTAGGTCAGAGATTCACTAATGTAAGCCAGACCAGTCTGACAGAAAATCCTGATATTTACATACAACAAAATTATATATTATTATAATTTAAAAATATTATTTTATTTAAGTATTTTAAGTACATTTTTTAAAAACGTAATAGCTTAATTGCATGTTTATGCCATGGTTCTTAATATCTGTTATATCTCAAGAGCACATAACATTCAAGTACTTAATCTACAATAATTCACATACTATGTTTAATTCACATATTATAACCAATAATAAATATCTATAATATATTACGAAGCCTAATATTGTATATGCTATTCATTCATTTTCATTTCGGCTTAGTCCCTTTATTAATCTGGGGTTGCCACAGCGGAATGAACCGCCAATTTATCCAGCATATGTTTTACACAGCGGATGCCCTTCCAGCTGCAACCCATCTCTGGGAAACATCCATACACACTCATTCACACACATACACTACGGACAATTTAGCCTACCCAATTCACCTATACCGCATGTCTTTGGACTTGTGGGGGAAACCGGAGCACCCGGAGGAAACCCACGCCAACACGGGGAGAACATGCAAACTCCACACAGAAACGCCAACTGACCCAGCCAAGGCTCGAACCAGCGACCTTCTTGCTGTGAGGCGAACGTGTTATCCACTGCGCCACCGTGAGGCCCCCTTGTATATGCTAATAAAAATATAAATAAATTTGCAGTAGACTGTAAAAATTAGTTTTCTTAAATGGTAGAGTTAAAAACAAACTGTTTACTAAACAATACATTTAGCCATTCTACATTACATTTTGATTAACTCAGTGTTACACGCCACCTACCTGCAATAATTCTCTACATTTATTAGTAAAAAAAGTACTATAGTAACTTCCTTTACTGCAAACCATGTGTTCAGCCCTGTCGTCTGGACTAAGCACAAAGCTTTCCGGGCAACAATGGCACAACAAATACTGTTGCATAATTCGAATGATTTAAACATTACTTTTAGACAACACATTTTCTTGTCGACAGATTCCAGGCAAAGAGCACATCATCATCACACTCCCAGTCATTGAGCGGTCATGACGGTCTGCACTTCACTTCCTCCATCTCCACGGCTAGAGGTCAAAAGCCTGAGCCAGCCAATCAGAACTCAGCAGAGACTTCATTATGATAATGCTATTATTGATTCGCATGAGTTGAATCGGATTTGTGCACAATGGGCTTGAATTCTATTGCATTAGTGTGTGGCAGCACTGCTGCATCATGTCAGTGCTTTTATTTTTTTTTATATATATATATATACACACTTGACAGTGCTTTCTTAATTTCGCATAAAAGAGCGAAGCCTTTTAAATGAAAAACCTGCTATTTCAGACCAATAAATGCAATGCGACCAAAAACACAGTGTCCAGTCATCTAATCGCACAATCTATTCAGCAATTATCAAAATCAGCATAATTGAGGCGCATTAATTTCATTTTTATATAGACTGCCAGTTTATCAGCTACACATAAGCAAGCTGATATATTGATCCAGCAGTGAATGCCTGTGTGAAACCACTCCGGTGTCCTGTTTAAACTTGATCTGTCTGCTGTATTGAGTTCAGATACGGGGGGGGGGGATTGGAGATCCATGGGATCAATCCTGTTTTACGCTCCCGGCGGAGGCTGGGAAGAAGCTGAGCTGTGGTCTTATCTCTCAGAGCAGAGGACCACAGGGACCCCTAACACACACACACAAATGCACGCACGCACACGTTTAGCCACCGCCGCTGAGATCTTGCTTCTCTCATTGCCATGGAGTGATTCTCCCGCCGCACAAACAAAAGCACAAATATTAAAGGCTGAATGTGATGCATAACTAGATGTTTATTTATAATGAGAGCCCAGACAAATATGAAAGATCAAGCCCTTTTATTCAGCTTCATGCTAGTTCCAAACACGTATGACTTTCTTTTCTTTCACAGAGACACAAAAGAAAACACAGTAATTAGCCAAATGTCCAAGATGTGCTTTTTGTAGCAAATTGTAAGCACATCAATGCTATTTTTCAGTAAATGAGGACTTCAACTTCGGTCTTGTCTTCACACAAAACTATTGGATGGCTTTAAAAGACTGATTTAGGATCTTTTTTGGAGCTTGTATGCATAGAAAAGCATTACCTTAACATTCTGATAAAAGTCTTTTATTGTATTCCAAGGGAAAAGGAAGGTTTTGGAAAATGCTAACGAGCTGTAATAACAACAAAATGTTATTTTTGCATATAAATCTCTTCAAATATCATAAAGTTGTTATTTCAAAAGTATTTAGCATTTCAAAAGTCACTGCACTTTTGAAATGCTACAAGTAAAAATCTATTTTAACAATAAATCTCTTTAATATTTACAGTAAATAACTGTAAATTGACTTTCCAAGAATTCCCTGCATGACACTTCCTTTTTTGTTTTTTTATGGACATTAGTATAGTATTCTCATTAGTTATGTACATTAAAGTTTTATGTTACATGATCTAATGTTAATAAACCATTTTAATTGCATTAATGTCATGTGTTACCATGATGGTTTTAGCTGTGTGATTGACACGGAGCACAACTTCTCTGCTTGTGAATAAGCTGTTCCAGGCCCATCATATGACTGTATTGGTTGTGTATTACACCTATATAATTAAAATAAATTCTTTCATCGTTTCATATGTGGTCAAATTCTGGCAAAACTTACTGGTTCAACAAACTGGGGTTGAACAGGTTTTAATGATGCTTTTGAAAGTTGTCTACAGTTGCTTTTACTGATAAAAAAAATACAAAAAAAAAATATTTTATTATGAAACATCATTATTGCTTTTTAAAATAGCTGTTCTGTTGGATTACATTTTAAAATGATCCCTATGATGAAAGAAAATGTAATATTCATAGAGATAACTTTAATGTAAGTCCCTGTGAAAAATTGCACGGCCAATAAAGCAAAAAGAAAAAGAAGCTTTTGTTACTGTAACTTATAAAAAAGTTAAGCATTTCTTTGGCTTCATGTTGTTTTAAGTAATTAAGTTTTATTTAATGTATGTTGAAATGACTGATTAATTTGTTTAACGCAATGTTCATTTGATTCTGCAACCATAAACTCTGAATAGAATTTACTCACAGTTATGCAAAACCAAGTTATATATAAAATGCAATAAAACCATACTATAAAATGCCACACAAAATGGAAACATACTAATTACACAACAGTAAACCACAACATTACTACTTAAAGAGCAGCACAGAAACTCATGTGATGTGACCACAGATAATGGCTACCATATCCGTGGCACAGTTAGCCCACACACTCATGACTGCACATTTGTATAGAAAGCTTTAGACAAGGCTGTCCACAAACCTTATTAATGCTAATGTTATGTTAATTTTCCACAAAACATAATGAGATCGCAAACGCACCAATCTGCAATAAAGTTAGCCAAATTCTGAACACGCATTATGGACTAAGATGAAGTGCATTTCTGCAAAGGCAATTAGCTTGAGACTAATCATTTAATTAAGATATGCCTTGCTCTGATGGCTGCCCATAGGGATGAAACATCACAAATGAGATCTTTGTAGCATCTCGGTGATTTCTGCTAGTCAGCAATGTGATTAAGTCTCCTGCTTCTCAAAATTGTTTTCCCCTGAGGTATGGCTACAGTAATCTCACTTAGAGTTTCGGCAGAGAGATCTCATCTGTGTCTCAGCTAATACATAATAATAATTCTGATTTTGGTAAAGATGACTACTATGCTCATGAGGGCTGCATTTATTTGATTAAAAAGTCAGCAAAAATATTTCAAAATGTTATTTATTCCTGTGATTATACTGAATGATCCTGTGATGAAGCTAAAACACTTCACTTTTTTGGAAAAAGGCTCATTTTACAAGAAAATATGCTCATTTTTGCCAGGAGTACTTTTAGCTTAGCTTAGCATAGTTCCTTGAATTGGATTAGACCATAGCATCTCGCTCAAATTTGATTACTTTCCTATTTAAAGCTTGACTCTTCTGTAGTTACATTGTGTACTAAGACGAAAGCAAAATGAAAAGAATTATATTATCATACTGGTGTAATAATCAAGGAACTTTGCTGCCATATAATGGCCGCAGCAGGCACAGATATTATGCAGTACCGTTACCTCGTTACCTAGATGGAGACTATTTTTAGTTGCTGTGTAATATATTATTCCTGCTGCAGCCATAGTATGAAAGTATAATTCCTAGCCATATCAGCCTCGAAAATAGCATATGTACAGAATAAGTCAAGCTTTAAATAGGAAAATTATCAAAATTCTTTTTTGGTCATTTTTGAGCTAATGGTCTAATCTGATTCAATAATCTATGCTAAGCTAATTGTTATCCCACTGGACCTTGAGATTGGCTGAATGGATTCAAAAGTGGTAAAACATAACTGTTTAACTCTAGGTAACTTGTAAAATGAGTCTATTTCAAAAAAAAGTGGAGTGTTCCTTTAAAGCTGAAATATAATTCCATTGAAATCAAAGAACAAGTTTGTGTGACATAATTATGAACAAAATTAGGACAAAAGAAGCTTGTTTTATTATCTTTAATCTATTTTTTATAAGTTTACCTCAGCTGGTAAGCTCCTTCAAACTACGATGTCTCGGTGATAATTATGCAATAGGTGGTTTTGGTTCTGAGCCCTGCCTTTTTCTCACGGAAATTCTTTTTTTATTTTTATTTTTCGCTGTTCAGCTCATTGAGGTCAAACATTTGTACCAAATTTAATTGAAAGCAACATTTATTGACACTGGCCGGGTTTCCAACAAAACAAGAAGCAAATCTTTTCAGAATTCATAAGAAATATGTGCATTAGGTGCTTTTCCATCAAGTTGTTAGAGCATCTAACTGTAGTATTGGTAACCTAGTAACCAACAGTAAACAAGGCAAGCGTACTAAACTACAGAGGTACTCAAACATTAGAGGGTTAGTTCACCCAAAAAAAATACCCTCAAGTGGTTTCAAACCTTCATGAGTTCATTTATTCTCATGAACGCTAAATGAATATTTTAAAGAAAGCCTTCCATGATATAACTATTTGTATAGGAAAACCAAAACTATGTGGGTCAATGGTTACAGATTTCCAGCTACTTTAAATTATCTTCTTTTGTGTTCAAAGAAAACGTTGAAAGTTTAGAACAAGCTAAGTTTGGAACAAGTGAAGGCAGAGAAAATCACAATTTTTTTTAGATGAAATATCCCTTTAAATCATTAACCCAATAAATTATTTATCATAATTATGTTTAAACTTGCTCTTGCTGACAAAAAAAATCCAAAACAATATTTAAAGAACTCCACTGACAGAGCCTCTTTTGGTTGTCGCTTCAAAGGTGGTTTTTATTAAGCTAAATATGTCAACCTTAACACATTGCTAAACACACCTACTGTACATCCGGTCACCAACAGTCACTGTCACTCGTTTCACAGTAAGCTCTACATTTAAATGAATGGGATCTTTTACACGTACTTCAAACTAGATTTACCATTGAACCACGAACGAAAAAAGGGACTTTACTCCAGTCTTTAGCTTCATGTGATTCTTCGGGAATTAGTTAATATGCTAATTTGATGTTTAGGAAACATTTGTTTGTAATCAATGCGGAAAAACTTAATGTTTTGGGATACCATGACATTTTTTTGAAACATTATAAACGTCTTTAAAAACATTACAGAGATCAACATTAACTCACTTGAGCTATGAAAGAGTAACTTCTAAACACTAAAACGGTCTTCTGGATAAAATGGACAGTCCCACGGATATGACAGACAGTAAATGTGTAGCTGAGTGGAGGTCATAATGAAATGAGACTGCTTATCTGACAATCACGATTCCCTTTGCTGCACCGTCGCTCCTTTTCAGCGTGTGTATACGAAAACACACTCGGACACACTCTCACACACACTCACACTTTAATCCTATATTAAGCAGCTTGAGTCACTGTAGTGTTTTGTGCACTTCTTCCCCCGAAATCTGACATTGTGACGTGATCTGTGGGTATGAGGAACACATCGCTCCTCTCCCACCTTTCATCCTGGCTTATCTGCCAAGTTTGGCCTCTGAACATTCATACATCTTTCCTTGAATCCCTCTGTCAAGGGAGCATCTGTCCCAACTGCAACCCAAAAATGACAATTCTGCCGTTGTTTAGTCATCCTCACGCTGCTTTGAATATGTCATTCCATGGAACACAAATGGAGAAATTTAGCAGATAATAAAACATTTTTCTATTGAATGAATGTGATATTCTCTTATTCTAAGCCATACAATCCCTTTTTGTGAACAAAGGACTGATATCTAAATAATTATTGAGTGCTTAATGTGACAGTTCTCTCAAAGGTCAAATTCAGTCATTATTTGACTATTCTCATGTTGTTCTAAATGACTGGGATATACGACTTTCATAACACTGTGCAAAACGCCTTAGTGTTGGTTCAGGTTTGGACCCCACTAGTCCCAACCACCTTTAGCAAAACATCTAAAGGATATGGCACACTTTTCTGGAAACATTTGACCAAATCCTCAGTCGTCCTCTGATTGGCTTAAATATACATGATATCCAGGAGTCGAATGTGCAGCCATCTTAATCAGCCTGTCAAGTCTGAGCGAATACAAAAGCTGGGATGTTTATAATGATGAGTGCAGTGCTCATTAATAAACTTTCTGAGACATTCGTGAAACTATGCCTGCACACCCGTCTGTTATTGTAAGGATAACTTTGTTACAATGAGCATTTATTAATTTGACTTAAATGCTGGATTATTACAAGTATGCACTCACTGCATAAAAGCTTCAACATGTGATGTCGACAAACACGCAGGTATGCTTATAGTCTCGTTTTTTAATGCCTGTGAAAACCCTCAAATGTTCTGCCATTTTGGTTATAAAGATAAGAGAAAGACATTGGTCAAAACAGTAACTGTTTTTTTTTAATCGTGGATCCTCACAAGAACAACAAAACCTTGCTTTTAGAGAACAAAAAACTTTCACTCAGTCATTTGTCATCTCAGTCTGCATGATATTTATGTAGAAATACATCACCAAAATAATGAATGAATATCAGAATATCTAGTCCAACTGATTTCCAATATGTTTTGCTGACAGATCATTTGGAATATTGATGCCGACTTTCCTGATCCCTAAAAAAAAACATCGTCTCCCCCAATAAGAAGTATGCCTAAATGTTTTATTGAATATGAGAAAGAGTAAATGAGGGAGAGTAAATAATGACTGAACTGTATTTAATCTGTTTGACGGCGGTGATGCAAAAATTTAATAACCAACTTTTATAAACAGTCATGATGCGAAAATGTTAATTATTTTGTATTATTTCATATCTGAATATATTATTATAGTTATTTAATTTAATACACAACATCAGAAGAATGATTAAACGGAGAAATAACTATAATTTTAACTAGTGACACAGGCCATGTCCTGTGTGGTCATGCTAATAATGTCACACACCCTCGATTTCCAGTCTGGTTTTATACATTCCAGTAAAACACTAAAGAAGCTTTATTATGTGGTCTTTTGTTAGACAGCACAGAGCAGCATTATAAGAGGATGCTTAAATGTATTTAGTATGATAAAACAGTGCTGCTTCCTCCCCATATGATCATGAGTGGAAGTAAAAGAAGCAGTGGACTGTGGCATAATAAAAGCTCTGCTGCTTTTGTGCTGCGTTGCACTTGTTTCATATCAGCAACTGCTTCAGTGCTATTGTTTCGCTTCTATGGCTTTCAGTCTTACTCTGCTTCGTACCACCATCATAATACATTTTGAATACTTTAGCGCATCCATGAAGATTATTTCGACAGTAGTCCCATAGGATTCATGATAATGACCACTCACACTCAGTCACAGTGTCATAAAACTATGCTTTTGCTGGTTGTGAATTACATACTGTTCCTTTAATATACAAACATTTTACAATTCATAAATGAGATCAGGAAAAAAATAAGAGAATTCCTCAAATCAAGCTATAGTTTGACATATACACTGATTTTCCAATACTTTTGTTATACTTAAAGCATTAGAACCGCCATCACATTACCTTTTAATGTACAAAAAAAAGAGCAGCATGAACACACTACCAAACATCTCAAGACAGACAAAAGACATGTCATACAGATTTAGAAGGATACAAGGTTGCACAAACATTAACAAGTGTTAATGAGTAATATCCCTTTAAGGGTGATTTGAGATCTGAAAATGAGAGGCAGGAGATTGTGTAAGAGGTAGAGAGAAAGAGAGAGACACAGAGGGAAACCCTCAGCCAAATGACAACACCACAGAGGTAGAGAAGGTGAAAGGGGAGGTGATGAGATGGAAGGCTGAAGCATAAAGGTGGGATGGACTGCCTGATAACAATCAATGCTTAAGACACACTGGAAGAGGAAGCCAGTTAGTGTCTTTCTCTCACTGTGGGGCATTCATGCGCACATCAGACATGCATGCAAAAGCACGTAGGCTAGCCTATGTGTGGACGCGATGGACGGATCTGCCAAAAAACATACACGCACACACAAGCACATCCTATTGAACTCTGAAAATGAAAGCCATTAACATGTCAGAGAGCCTGTGTGAGGAGGTGGAGAGAGAACACAAACACACAAGCGCTCCTGCTGACAGTGAATTTAGAGTCATAAATAATAAAGAAAGCCCTGTCTTACCTCATTCTTCTAGGTTCTGTCTCTCCTTCCCTCTCGCTGGACACAGAGAACACTGTGTTTGAGTCACACAGATTTCATGCAGACCGTTTGATTTCACCCCCTCTGACACATTCTACACACATGACTCTCTCCCTCACGGGCGTGCATTCAAAATAAGGTAGAGGCGTACACGCACACATGCATGCGTGCATGCATGCTAGAAAACAGCTCCCTTCTTTGGTTCACACACTCATGCACACATACACACGCGCGAGCGAGCGCACACACACCACGCGCACGCTGAAGCACAGCCTCTCTCTCTGTCTCTTCGCTCTCAGGCAATCAGAGAGAATGTCATAACCGAAGCCACGCCCCTTTCGCCCCCCTCCCCGCAGGCTTACTATAAATACAGGGATGGATATGAATATGCTGTCTTGTTCTCTTAGACTTTCCCCCTCCCGTTTTGCTCCATCTCTCATTCCTAATATTCCCTCTCTGTGGCCGTGAAATGCTTCTCTTATGACCTTGCATTGTGCTCGCGGACTAGCACCCCCCCCCTTTTTTTCTGCACACATACATATGTACAGGATTAATATAGTCATGAATCTATTTAATTGTCTTGCAGATGAGCTATAAAACTGACAATAATGCCAAACCAAACGGGACTGAATGGGAATAGCAGTATCTTGGTAATAAACAAACAATGGACGACGCGCCTGTACACACACGCGCGCGCGCGCAGGCACACAAACATACACCTGCTGTCTGTCTGTGTAATGGCCGGTCCACACAACGCGTTTTTATCCGTTCCACGAGGCTTTTGTATCCAAACATAGACTGTTGTTTATTATTGACTGTAGCAGCGTCGATGATACACTTTTATAAAACGTCGTTCTTTTCCTTTCCGTTGCGCAGCGTCTTGCTTTAAAACGCAACATGTTTTGTCTGGCCGCGCGCGCGCAGTCATGTGTTAATGACTTCACGTGTCAGATCTAGTACGCACCGGATGTGCAAATACTTATTTAGATCATTGAGTCCATTTTTGTTATGCAAACAATGAGAGCAGAGCATAAAAAAAGTTTTAGACGGGTTCGCACCTCACAGGAAATAGTGCCCACAAAGCTAAACCAATTTAGTTACACACATCAACAGCTTCAGATGCTCAAGTAGGCTAAACTGAGAATAAGTGCCTATGTGTGGGTCGTGACTTGTGGATGTGCCAACAGTATTAAATTTGTTTTTGAAACATTAATATGCATGGCTAATGAATTTAGAAGCTGCAGCTATTTCTAAAAACCTCCTAAAGTTAAAAGATTTGCATATGGATGTTGACATTTTTAAAGAGATAGTTCACCCAAATTGAGCACTGATTTTCTTTCCTCTGAAGAACATTTTCTCAGAATTGTCAGTTGTCAGAATTTTTCTTTTCACATTTGGCACCCATAGTATAGACAAGTCACTGGGGAATTTCATAAAATCTTCTTCCACAGAAGGAAGGAAGAAGCAAAGAAAATTCAGCCGACGTGCATTGTAGTTTGTCTATTTGATGCTTGTGTTTACATTTGGAAAACATTTGTTGAGTGTTTGCTTAACTGCAGTACATCTATAATGAAACACCTCCTGACAGATGTTAAAGAGGCCTTTATGATATGTCTTTAAGATGCTTATGATTTAGACTTCCAGACCTTTTAAAGACATTTTCTTGCAGACAAAAACAAATTCTTCTTGCAGACATGCATACGCTATCTGTGAAGGGCTTTTCACACTTTAACTAGATAACCCTGGGTCTTTAAATCTACACAAAACAAACAATATCCTGGGTTTCCTTGCGCTTTCATTTCTCACTTCTAATTTACCCAGGGGTAACAATTAATCTTGGGTTCATTAACTGCTGTTTTACACATTATAAGCCTAAACCCTGGGTCAACTGCCTTGTTTGAAGCATCGGCGTCATTGACTGGGAAAACATTGCATGCAACCTGTTTACATAAAAGCTCTAGCGTTGTGCAACCTCCTGTTTTATGTTGCCAACTGTATTGGACACATACCCTGACCACAGATTCAGCATTTTTAATCAGCAAATTGGCTTACACAGACACCGACAGGAGTAACAAGCTAATCCAACAAAACTAAACAGTGTCTGATGTTGTCTCTCAGTGTTTGTCAATGTGGTGTGAATTGGTCTTAACGTGTGGTGCTTTCGTTGCTATGCATAGGATGTGACAATTACAGTCACACTTTGTTTGAAAATAGGCTAATTTTACAACTCTTCTGGAGATAAACTGTTGAGTTTTACAATTTTTGAATCCATTCAGCTGATCTCTAGGCCTAGTGGGAGCACTTCAAGCTTAGCATAGATCATTGAATCGGATTAGACCATTAGCATCTTGCTGAACAACAACAAAAGAGTTTCAATAATTTTCCTAGAAATTTTCATCTGGCTAAATACTCTCATTCCTGCGTAATAATCAAGGAACTCTGCTGTCGTACCATGGCTGCAGCGGGCATTGAAAATTAACTAATGTTTGTGTATTCTGGTTTAAATAGATATGGTTCTGAATCTGCACCATAGTAAATATGTTCTGAAACATCTCACAAATGTCTCTATGGTTGCAAGGTACACTCCATTTGGAAGCAATTGGTTAATTTAATAATAATATTGGAAGCTAGTCAATTTTTAGGTGCTGTGTATATCACTGCGCCTGCTGCAGCCATGGTACGGCAGCAAAACTCCTTGATTTTTACAATGGAATGAGAGTTTCCAGCCATATCAGCCTAGAAAATAGCAACCCTTCATTTCTGTCAGCACGTGATGTAACTACAGAAGAGTCAAGCTCAAGTTATTTTTAAGCGAGATGCTAATGGTCTAATCTGATTCAATGATTTATACTAAGCTAAGCTAAAAGTGCTTCTGCAAAAAATGTCAAATTGTCAAATGAGCCTTTTCCATAAAAAGTGAAGAGTTCCTTTAATGCAAATTATGCTAACCCTGCTTCCAAATAATGGTGTGCAATCTTCCTTTATATTGGGATTAAAAGCAGGGTTAAGATTGACAATTAACCAGCATTAAAAAGTCTAGAAAGTCATTTTAAGAACAGGAGGGTGAGTTTTTGCATGAACTTTCCATTTAATGACCAATATAAGCAGTGCAGCTTTTTGTGTTTTAATTATTAATAATTAACTTTGAATAAAACATTTTATAACCATCGGTATTACTGTTTTGTAAGGTGCAAAGAGAAGTTGAACCCCTTCACCTCCCCCATCTTTCCTGTGCTTGTTTCCTTCCTCTCTTGGGTTAAGCCTCTGCTCGCTCTCTTTCTCTCACTGTAAAATCCTCAGGATGTGACAAATAAAAGAGAAATTAAGCCCCTAAATCCTATAATGTGAAACACACACATTATATATATATATATATATATATATATATATATATATTTACACACAAAACTGGATGGAAACAT
>CAIGQW010000317.1:3838830-3855137 GCA_903798125.1 Danio choprae | reverse complement strand
AAGCAAAACATCTACAGCTGCAACGCCGCCCAGTCTCCCTAGATATAAAAAGATTGATGATTATTGATCCCTAAAGAGAAATTCAGTGCAGCAGCAGCGATATTAAACAGAGTGCACATATAACACAACTATACACATGAGCATAAGCGCTATATATGTGTTGCGTTGTGCAGCTGCTCGAGAAGGGCTTTTAAAATCATGGATATAATAGCCATGACAAGGATTGTTGCACATGCTCCAGTTCCCTTGTGGCAAAAAAAATGGTCTACGGGAACCATCACCCCACCCATGAGTGCTTGGAAAGGCGACTCCACTGTGAGGGTGGCTGGGGGGAAGCCACGATGTTGACTTGAACATCACTGTGACATGAACATTATAACAGGTTGTCAGATATGTGCAATTCGAGAAGCAATTCATAGGGCCCGACAGGTAGCAAGCATACAGTATATGCAGTTTAACAGCATCGGTGCTGCCTCTGATACCACTGGCTCTGCACTTGCCCCTCTTCCCCGCATCAACCTTTACTACCCCAGCCGGTCCTCCCTGGGGACAGTTCAGTTTCCACTTGGTCAGTCAGTCCTCACAGCTTTGACCTACTTCATGTCTCTGGCTTTAAGCACATACACATAGGCTGACACACTCAAAAGTGCACACAAAGCGAAGCAAACGAATGCTAGGGGTTTTTCGCACTTGACATATTTAACCCTGGGTCAATCTAAACCCGTGTAAATGGAATCCTGGGCTATGTGTTTCAGTTCACATTGCTTATAATTTTATCCAGTTTTTTTTTTTCAAGAATTAATAAAAATAAAAATAAAAGGATTATTTTAACCATTGTGTGTTGTTGGGGATGTTTTCATCCACTCTGGGGTCATTTTGAGGCTTAAATTGGCCACAACTTTCGCTTTGTTTCAGCAAATGGAATAATTTTTGGTGACAAATCTTATTTTAAGACAAATTATGTTATTTTCGTAGCTGTTTCGTAGCCCATTGACTTCCATTTTAATGATATTTTTTGATTGTAAAGCCATGACAACATATAATCATGTATTCCTGATTGTTACTGGTTTTCCATGTGGGGAAGAGGCCAACTGATGCTCAACAGTTAAAATGACACATTTAACCTCTTCCCAACAAGGAAAACAATTAACAATCAAAAACGCATTATTATATTATTTGTTGGCATGGCAATCAAAAAATGTCATTATAATGGAAGTCAATGGGGCAAAAACAACCACAAACATAATGAAAGGGTAGTAACTTTGAACAGTACACAGGGATTAATCCAAGTTAAAATTCAGACAAACCCAACAATTGGGCCAACAATTTACCTGAATTTGGGTTAAAACAGCTTTTTTGGTTAGCATTTGGGTATTCAAAAGCTGCATTTCATACTGAAACTTTTTTAACCCTGGGTTATTGTCCTTACTTGCATATTTTAAACACTGTCACTTTGGACAAACACAGCACTTAAATAATCATTCTACTTTACTCATTATACTTCCGTCTAGGTGAATTCATGCCATATCGTATAACATAACTGAGAGATTTCTACTGTACTTGTCAAAAGGTTTCACAGCAGTGAACACTAAATTATTTTTTTATGGTAACACCATCAACACTGAGACCAAACTGAACATCTGTGATTCAAACGCTGTTTTTTGTGTCAATCTAAAGCAAGTGAATGAACAGGAAACAGTTTACTTTAGATTTGAGCAAATTTGTGGCGTTAAGCATGTGAATGTACAGATTTTCAGATATTCATGTTTACATTGAAGCTTTCTGGATCATTTTCAAATCATGCTTGAGAAAATGATCATCAGGTTTACCACAAACTCGTGGAACTCATGCAGCATTTCACTCAAGGGTTTATGTTGATTTAATTAATTACAATTGGATAAATGTAAAACAAACATTTAGCCTAGTGAACTGGTCTCAAACATTTAGACCCCCATGTATCTGAACACTACATAGCAGTAAGCAGTACGTTTTCCATAATGTCAAATGGTAACAATTTAAAAACACCCCAATTTCATCTTTTTTTTTACCTAATTTAACCAATAAATAGTTTTGTTGGTATAAATTGATGTAAATAGATTCAGATTTCTGGCTTGAATAAAACCAGTCAATTTACATTATTTCTAGGTAACCCTTTATGAGTCTAGCAAGATCACAGGAAGCAGGATAACAGGAAACTTAGTTCCATGCAACAAGAAATTGCTAAATCATAACACAGAATTTTCTGACTAATGAAGTGTCTGTCTGAACCATAACGAAAGTTCTAAAAAGTCACACATTCTGTTGAACCGTTTCATAGAAAGGGAAGCTAAAGTGAACTACACTTGCATTTCATTACGGATGGGTGTTAAGCAACATTTTCTGCATCTCATGCTAAATTTATTCTAATGTGTAATAATGAGTAGGCATTTGTAAATCTATCCAAAAAAAGTTATATTTTGCCATTTGTTGAGTAGCCTACAACACTAGAATAATCACCAATAGAACCAATAGAAGATCAAAACGTGAAATAGAGCGATCGCTCACTTCATCAACCTCTAATCACATTGTTTTTTCCGTAGCGCCGTACGATCACGGCTTTAGCCATGACTGTCCACAAACCAACAGCAGAGAGCTTCTGTTTTCCACCTGTTGAGTTGATTAAAACAGCTGTTCTCAATGAATCAGGGTAATTGGGATGCTTTAGAACAGCTTGACATATCTGAAATGGTGCACAACTTTGGATTTTCCCACAGATTGTGACAGTTGCAAAAATAATTTTGGACATCCCACATTTTGTTCAAATGTAAATAAAAGCTTAGAAGTATTTGTATATTTTTCCACGATGCCGGGAGAAACCTGTGTCATTTCCGGTAAAAAAAAAAACAAAACAAAAAAAACCTGCTGGTTGAGTCAAGGGAGTTGGGGAGTCAGCTACTCAGGTACTAGCTTAGCTACAATGTTTAGTAGCTTGACAGTTGCTCAGCTAGTTCTGATACAATGTAGCTTTTCCAGCAGCTAGCTACTTTTTCCAGCAAGTAGCGAAGTAGCTTAACAACAGCTACATTTCATTTAGTGATCCTGGAACGTTCTAAAGCAGCACAGCATCATCTTAAAAATACTACAATAGTGTATTAAAGCCGGCTCACGGTGGCGCAGTGGGTAGCACAATCGCCTCACAGCAAGAAGTCGTGGGTTTGAGCCTCGGCTGGGTCAGTTGGCATTTCTGTGTGGAGTTTGCATGTTCTCCCCGTGTTGCCGTGGGTTTCCTCCGGGTGCTCCGGTTTCCCCCACAAGTCCAAAGACATGTGGTACAGGTGAATTGGGTAAGCTAAATTGTCCGTAGTGTATGAGTGTGAATGGGTGTGTATGGATGTTTCCCAGTGATGGGTTGCAGCTGGAAGGGCATCCGCTGCGTAAAACATATGCTTGATAAGTTGGCGGTTCATTCCGCTGTGGCGACCCCAGATTAATAAAGGGACTAAGCAGAAATGAAAATGAATGAATGAATGAATGAATGAATGAATGAATGTATTAAAGCCATTTATTACTGAACTGAACTGAAATTCAATCTATAAAGTATTGCAACAATTGGCAAATAACTTATAGAACATTGTATGAGGGCTTCAATAAAATGTCTTACCAGAATGGAGCCATGTCACTTTTTGCTACCGTGTGTGTGTAATCTAAGTTAATTTTGTTATTGCGATGCGTCATTTGCTGCACTTTGACTCTTGACAGTCTGAGAGATTTTAAAACTGTGTAATAATACATCAAGCTTTGAAATCATAATTGTATTGCACTCTTTTAAGTACCATTTTTAAGTATTTCACTTGTTTTTGTAATATACGCCTTTGTAGGTGTATATTCAATGTAACTAGCTACTTTTAGGAAGTAACTTGCAGTGCAGTTAGTTTCTTTTTTAGAAGTGTAGTTTTGACAGTAGCTTGGCTACTTTTCCTGATAAGTACCTTCCCAAAACAATGACACACTGCTGTTTTAAACAACAGACTTGCATGTAAAGGTGCCTAACAGTGAAAGTTGAAAGTGACCAATATGGCAGCCTAGCAGCACAACCCAGTGGCCATTATCATTACTGCATGTATGATGTGCTCCAGCTTTAATTCGGATTTTTTAAAAACCCAAATCTTATATGCTGTTTATTAGCCCAACCAGCATGCTCAATTCTTCGTGCACATATCTCTCATAAGCAGAACTCATTTAAATAGAAAACACCATGGCGGCTTTGGCATAAGAGTAACAATCAGGTAACTCATATGCACCTACATAAATAATAAATCACACACATGCACATGTAAATCATACGCATTCGCATTATTAACAAATTAAATAGTTAATGAGGTGTAATTACAACATCGCAGAGTTGTATTTGTTTTCTCTAGTGATGCACTAGTAGCGTAAATCAGGAAATATTGCCAAATATGTAAAATGCTATCAAACAAAAAGGTCTATTAAGTGAGAGTGGGGTCTTGAAATGTTAGGATATCTACAGAGAGAACACACTGTACATGGCCGGATGAGGAACTGAGGGCAGCGTGAGGACAGGAGGGAGTTTCTAGCAGCTCTGGTGGGGTTGGGCTAATGTGATGTAGCTGTAATAATGGCCACGGGGTGAAAAGGCACCGCTGTGTAAACTGATGTCAGCGAGGATCATCGCTGTGTGTGCGTCTCATCTGCTCCGCCTGCCTCACAGCCTCCTCCAGCTCCCCGTGGGACAGCAGCCTGCAGTGGCGCAGGGCAGAGAGCAGCTGCGCCCGAGAGTTACTGATGAACGAGTGGGACAGGAAGTAGGGGAGACCACCTCCCTTCTTCAGGAAGTAGAGAGGCACACGCACCATACCCATTACCTGGTGACACATGAAAAAGTTGCATAACAGTCAGATTCTGGAAATTAAAAATATATTCATTTTCTACATAGAGCAATTGATTTTTTTTAACAACGGCCGTTAAAATCAGGCCTATTGTTAATCGATGCTATATGCTTTTGTTGAAAGCATCAGCCCGCATTTATTCTTTATAAAGTCAGTGTGTGTTACAGTTGATTTTGCTGCAAAATTCATCCAATAATGCAGCTACTTTTTCAGCAGTGCTGGTTTTTAACTATTGTTTCATAGGAATTAAAAAAAGGCATTTGTTAAAGAGTTATAAGTTATGAACTCATTCGAACAAATTGAAGCAATTGATTTGAGGCAAAGATGTTTTTTGACAAAAAGACAAAGCAACAAGACTGTACTTAATGGCGGTAACCACAAAAACATTCCTTGTGCGCGTTTGCGCACAATTGGCAAATAAAGCTCATTATGATTCTGATGAGGGGGAAAAAATACAGTCCCATGAAAAATGGCAAATTACAGAGTTGAATTAAAGATTATGTAGAAATACACCAACCAATAATAATTTAAAGTTCCAATTACGATATATATATATATTTTCCCAGAGATGGGTTGCAGCTGGAAGGGCATCCGCTGCGTAAAACATATGCTGGATAAGTTGGCAGTTCATTCCGCTGTGGCGACCCCAGATTAATAAAGGGACTAAGCCGAAATGAAAATGAATATATATATATAATATAATATATAATAAATATTAAAAATATATATGTGTATTGTATCCTATAAGTAATTGAGAGCATAGGAAGACTGCGTTGATTACATCATTTGTGAATGAAAGTTGGGGCATTGCATGTAGAGCATAACATGGGTAATGAAGTTTGAATTCTCCTATTAAACACGATTATCTTAAAACAAGTTGAGCTAATGTGAGCAGATGGGTTTAACAAAAGCATGTACAATCGATTAACAGCCTCGGAGTTCTGTCTTTCAGATTTTTCAATTATCATTCAAATTAAGTTCCCTAAGGAGTAGGCTTTTCCCAATAGAGAAAATCAATTAAGTATTAACTTACAGTATTTATTTACAGACTCAGCGCCCACCATGTTTAAGCACACCCTCTAAATTATGAATTTATCATTAAATATGATTATGAACTTCATATATTCCTGCATTTTTCTTAACTTCTTTTAGGATAAGATAAATTATAAATTTACATTCAAATGTGATATTTTGTATCGCCTCCTTAAGTTTAACTGTTAAATGCAACTTTATTTCAGGTTTTCTCTGAATGCATCTATTTAAAAAAAAGTTTAAGTTTTTTCTATAGATATATTTAACCAAATAAATTGTTTTGTTTTTCTCCCTCATTTTCGTTTTTTTCCTACTGACTCAGTATTGTGACATTTCCAGCTGAAACTAAATCTTGAATAGAGGGGAATAGTTTTATTTCAGGGCTTATGAAACTATTAGACCTTTTAAGTTCATGTTTAAATCCTTATAGAAAACATAAAAGAAAATATAACATAAGAAACTAACACTGCTAAAATGCAGACAGTTTTGAAACACATTTACACATACAAAAAGAAGCTTTAAAGTGAAAATTCACCCAAAAATTAAAATTAACTCACCCTCAAGTGCTTCCCTACCTTTATTCATGCATTCATTCATTCATTTTCCTTCGGATTATTCATTCATTTTCTTTTCAGCTTAGTCCCTTTATTAATCATGGGTCGCCACAGCGGAATGAACCGCCAACTTATCCAGCATATGTTTTATACAGCCCTTCCAGCTGCAACCCATCACTGGGAAACATCCATACACTCTCATTTGCACACATACACTACGGACAATTTAGAACTGTGGGGGAAACCGGAGCACCCGGAGGAAACCCACGCGAACACAGGGAGAACATGCAAACTCCACAAAGAAATGCCAATTGACCCAGCCAAGGCTCGAACCAGCGTCCTTCTTGCTGTGAGGCGACAGCGCTAACCACTGAGCCACCGTGCCACCCTACCAACCTTTATGACTTCTTTATTCTGTTAAACAAAAAAGGAGACATTTTGAATCATGCTCAAACCCTGTAACTATTGCCTAAAAAAACAAGGAAAATCAAAGAATATTGAAGTCAATGGTTGCATGTCTCTAGCTTTATTTAAAATTACTATTGTAAAAGTCAAACAGGTTTGAAACCAGTGAAGGGAGGGTAATTAATAACCAACCACATAAACATTTTTGGGTGAACTATCCCTTTAAGAAGACAGATAAAGAAGACAGAGAGTAAACCTCTAAACCGTGGTCTGTGGCGGAGGCTACAGCCGCTCTCTCTATCTCTTTCAGCTCTGCCTCTGTCATCTTCTTGATGTAGAAGTGTGTGATGAGACGAGGGCATGATGAAGATACACAGGAGGACATGTGATCGTCCACGCCCACCGGCACAGCCACGCCCACTTCCTCCTGAAGCTCTCTGATAAGCCCCGCCTCCAGCGTCTCCTCGGACGGGTTCACTAAACTACTATACAAAATACTAATTATTATAAAACAAAAACGCAGCTTCCACGAAGAATATATGTGCATTTAAAAACAAGAAGTATTCAGAGCAGACCAGAAAAATAAATCTCACCCCCCTGGGAAGCCCAGCAAGCCATCAAAGCGCATCTGCATCTGAATGACAGTAATGTGAATTCAGGTTCATACCTTCAGGACATTCATGTAAATGGGACGGCTGTTTTAGTAGTGCACCTGTCGTAGTCGCACACTTCAGAAAAAAAATGTAAAAGTCACAGTAGGTGCACTAGCTCTTCCTTACCAGAACTATATGTTTGATTGAGATTTTCCCGAAGAGTTTGGCACTGGAGTCTCCATAGAGCATGACGTGACACGCGTGTCTGTAGCCCTGACGTGTCAACGCTTCATCCCTCGTCATCTTCTCTTCCGCCATTACAGGACCAGCGATAAATAAACAAATAAACCGGTCAACTGAGGGCTTAATGACGCTTTCTGAAAAGAAAGAAACAACTCTGATAACATCCGGTTTTTTTTTTACTGCGTGCAGAAGTAACGTGCTACTATAATCACCTGACTTTATTTCAAAATAATAGTCCAATGAAAAAAAAAAGCTAATTAAATGTATTATAAAGCAGCACAATAACTGTATTTGAGGAAAAACTAATATTACAATGCAAGTTTTGTATGATTGGCCTTTTTACGACAAACGGAAGTTTTGTTTATTACAATATCTAATACATTTTAATAATTATAGACATTAAGAATTAATTGCGCAGTTAATCTCACATAACGTAGGTTAAATACATTTTGAGAAACCTTCTTTACTCTTGTGTGCCAATATTCAATAAATTAATTTATTTTAATAATACCTTATTCTCATTATTTGTTGGCCAATATTCAATAATCAAGTTAAATTAAATCAAACAAATGAATTAATTTGTTTGTCATTATTCAATAAATAGGTTAAATTAAATGATACTAAATTATTACTTTGTTGGCCAGTAATCGAAGTAAAGTAAAAGTAAAATATATAAAACTTAAAAACTTGTAAGACAAAATTTTATAATGAATTAATTAAAATTTAAATAAAGCAAATATATATATTTTATTTTGTCAATATTCAATCATTTAATTGCATAAGATTTAAGAATTCTGAAAATCCCTAATTAATTGCTTGATTCCCCCGCACATTCTCAAACAACTCATGTCTGTTGTCCAATAGATGGCAGCAGCAACTAAATTTTGCTGAGGAAGATGTTATCGCTAGAAAGAAATAAACAAAAGAACAGAAGGATTTGAACATGAAAGTGTCTATAATGAAAGAAGAAGATAAAGATTTAGCGCTTGTCTTTGTCAGACTGAATGTATACCACCTGTGCACAGCACCAGAAATAACCTCTAATATATAAAAAGAGTGACTTCAAAAGCAGAACCAGTTCATCTGCCATAACTTTTAATTCCTCACACACTGTCCCTTGTTGCCCAGTTTGAAATAGCTATGGCAAAAACATATTGTATCAGACAAGTTAATCCAAATCACTTTGTTTGAGATAATAACAGGGACAAAAACATGTCTAAAAGTTTATTAATTCTCTATAAAGTATACTCAATATTCTAATCACTTTTCAATCCAAACCAGGCACCATTCGTTTTAGGCTGTCATTTCAGAAGCTCTGTATCAAAATATTGTGTGACATCATTTTATTCTGTTCTATTATTGTCTATTTTATACTACAGTGCTGTTGTGTGCTTGATTCTGGTTGGCTGATGAACAACATTCTTAGTTGTGCCATTATTTTCAGATAACCACACAGCTAAAGTAGCTCCAGGCAGGACTAGACCGCATTACAGTTCCATATCACTACGCTGAATTATTTCAGCAACCACACAGCCTACAACACTCAAAAAATCAAAACAAAACAAACTACAAGGTTTTGGATGAGACATGTGTGAAACTAGTCCCACCCACAGCAATGGTTTTAGGATATAAAAAAAAAAAAAAGAAAAAAAAAATAAAACATCTGCACAATGACTTTAAAGCAGAATAATTGACTCCGGTCTGTTGAATTATTAGAATATAATGCACACTCAGGTGTAACAGCCACTTCATTTTGTATTGCAGTGGTATCACCATGTTGGGTGTGCATTATTGTCTAATAATTCAATGATTTGTCATTCTAGAGTCAAGGCTCAGGAAAGAACTAAGAAAAGTCCCTTAAATCACATTGCAAATGAGTCACGACAAACATGCCACAGTAAGGTGACCTTATATCAGTAGAATACTATATGCAAGAATGGTGTATTTTTAATTGTAATTGTTTTTGGGGATGGGAGTGGTATTTAGGTTTAAATGATTATTTCCTTTTTTTTAACTCTTTATACAATCACAATAACAATCACAGCATTGGATCACAGGCTAACACTAAACTCAGACAAAAGTCACCTTTAGTCATGGTTAAACATGTCCTATTGCAGAACGTAATAAAATAATTTAATTGTCTAAAAGTGGGCCTCACGGTGGTGCAGTGGATAGCACGTTCGCCTCACAGTAAGAAGGTCGCTGGTTCGAGCCTCGGCTGGGTCAGTTGGTGTTTCTGTGTGGAGTTTGCATGTTCTCCCCGTGTTGGCGTGGGTTTCCTCCGGGTGCTCCGGTTTCCCCCACAAGTCCAAAGACATGCGGTACAGGTGAATTGGGTAAGCTAAAAAATTGTCCGTATGAGTGTGAATGGGTGTGTATGGATGTTCCCCAGAGATGGGTTGCAGCTGGAAGGGCATCCGCTGCATAAAACATATGCTGGAAAAGTTGGCGGTTCATTCCGCTGTGGCGACCCCAGATTAATAAAGGGACTAAGCCGAAATGAAAATGAATGAATGAATGTCTAAAAGTGCTTTTATCTTAAACTATTGTACATTCACAACCCTGTTTGTGTATGTTTAACAGGTATCCAGTGGTGAAACCATTGTATTATTACATGTCATTTAATTAATCTTTCCCCACTCGTTTTCCAACTACAAACTTCTTCTTTTTTTCTTTCACAAAAATATTTTGTTTTGTCTGGTTCATCTGGACATAGTGAAATCATGATGGATTAATAAATAACAATAGATTTAATCAACTTTATTCCAGCAGTCAGCATCAGAAATTATGAGTAACTGTAAATACACTACAATAAAAATAGCAACAGATCGAACTGTGTAAATATGGTACTAACCTGTGTCTGTTCTTCTGCAGTGTTGAATGTGGCTAATGTGGGTTTTCTGAGTCAGCCGTGTGGATGTTTCCATCAATAACGGGCACTCTGAATTGTTAAGAGATTTTACATAGCAATATGTATGAGAGACGTACTGAATTAACCCATATACACTTCCCATTCCAATCTGTCAAGGTTCTCATTGTCCCATTCTAGGAGACAATAAATGAATGTGGGGATGTGCATGTTTATGTAAGTAGGGCTGAGAATTTTAATTGTACTATTTAAATAGTACAAATGACAGAATAAGCATATGCTGGGAATGTTCAGAGACAGCAAAACAGGTGGAGGGATAAAGTTTTGAGGTTATGAGAGTGCCTACATGATCACCATTCAGTCACTTCAGAATGGCATTTCAGTCACTGCAAATTTATAACAAATAAACTTTTTAAATAAACAAGAGTATGAGTGCTACTAGGCCCAGTGGGTAGCACAATCGCCTCACAACAAGAAGGTCACTAATTCAAGCCTCGGCTGGGTCAGTTGGCATTTCTGGTTTCCTCCGTGTGCTCCGATTTCCCCCACAAGTCCAAAGACATGCGCTATAGGTGAATTGGGTAAGCTAAATTGTCCGTAGTGTATGTGTGTGAATGAGTGTGTATGGATGTTTCCCAGTTGCGGCTGGAAGGGCATCCGCTGCGTAAAACATATGCTGGATAAGTTGGGGGTTCATTCCGCTGTGGCGACCCCAGATTAATAAAAGGACTAAGCCGAAAAGAAAATGAATGAATGAATGAATGAATGAATGAGTGCTACTATGATTTTACCATAAATGAAATGAAATGATCAGTATTATTTGTTGGTCTATTAAATTAAATTACACTTACTCATTATTATTTTTTGGCAAATAATTCCATTTCATTACATTTAAATTATTATCGTTATTAATGCATTCAAGTCCAGGTGAAATAAAAATGTACAATGCTTATTTTGCTAGAGCATATTGTTATTCACAAGGTGCACAATTAATCAGTACAAGTTAATCCACTGAGAAAAAGTGTTGGTTTTGGTCATCTTCAATCCACTCTGATCATTTGCTTCTGCGTTTGGAATAGCAGTTCTTCTGTTGATGTCAGTTTGACAACTTCAGTCACCATATTCTTAACCACGTCCCTCTAACTGTTAGTTTGCTACTAGAGAATGATGTGCAAAAAGAAAGCCCTGCCCCCTACTCAATATTCAGTTTCAGTTAGAAGTACATCAACATACTGAAATAAAAGTCTCAACAACTTCCTGACTTTAATATTAATGACAAAATGAGAAAAAAAAAATAATTTCCAACAATTGGGTCTTTAGTCTTAGTGTATGCTGTTTATGGTGGTCAAGCAACAAATCGGTTTGTTGTATTAACACAGATCTGGAGGGCTTTCACAGGTGTGCATATTTAACAATGACCTTAAACATGGTTCAGCCAACCAGAATTAAAGAATTATTAATTAATTTTGAGCATCTGCGCACACACCGTGGACTTGAAATGTGCATCTAGGACCTGTTGAAGTCAGCACTGACCCAAAGCCTTGTTAACTCTGTCCGTCCTCTCTGGGCTTACAGTGTGGCAGGGGCTTGCGCCAGAATGGCTGGGCTATTCTTGATCCTGAGCGCTTTCTAAGTTTAAAAGGTTTATGTGAGCTGCTGGCTATTGTTCTGGTGAAGGCGTCAGGGATTGTTACGGGGGATCTTGGGGCGGGGGGTGGGGGGGAGATATACTGCTGTCAAAATCCAGACTAAAATAGACAGACAGCTGTTGGTGCTCATATCTAGGCAATGTGTTTGAGTGTGTGTGAGACTGATGGTGGAGACCTGACACAATGGAGCTGGATGGGGGAGAACGGCACTGGTTGTCTTCATCCATTGAGTCACTTGCTAAAAGACTGATTAGCTTACATTACTGCCGATTTGTGGGGAAGGGCTGGTTGGTAATCCTGAGATCAGGGCATCTAGGGTTTCGCAAACTGTCCTTCTCTTCACTCTGGCTCTCAATCACACACAGGTGCAGCGAGGGTCTTACATTGCTGTCAGAAGCAGATCAGAGGGGAAAATTTATGCAGAAGCCTGAATTGTGGGGGAGCTGGTTCACAGGTCTGCGCTTGGTGGAGAGATCACACATAGGATTTAGAAGATTGGGAGATACTGTGTGTTATGATTGGCAAGAGGAAAATATTTATTTAGAGGCAGTTTATGTATATTTTCATTGCCTCGATTGTGTGTGGGTATACGTATACAGAATGCGACCTCCCTCCTCCACCTCTGACCTTTTAGCATTTGTGGTGGAGGCTTGTGCCACTCAATGAGAGCTGATAATCTGTAACAACTGCTCACCATCTGTAGAACTTCAAACCCTGGTTCCTGGAAGCTTTGTTCAGGTGTGCCATTTCAGTTGCTCTGTTGTGGCAAATGACATTGTAATGAATTGGACAGTGTTTGAGAGTTACTACAATAAAGACAAGTGCTGAATTGCTGCATTTAATAACAGAGCTAAGAACTTACCCAAGTGATCTACTCTCCTCAAGTCAAAAAGTCATATTTAAGAGTTCACACTTAGCTGATGATTGGTAATATAGCTTGTTTGGCATGCTGTCCCGGGAGAGAGCCCTGAGCTCACGAGATCCTCGAGCCCTGGGCTCCCTCCCGTTTGCAGGGCGAGAGGGGGGCTTGAGCTCAGGTAGATCTCGATGAACTCCCCCGACTTATTTCTGGCTAAAAGAATGGCTGAAAAGACATGTATACTTATTAAAAACTTGTAAATGGTATTGCTTAGTGTGTTCAATTTACTTAAATTGCGTGTTTTTTGGACTGTGGGAGGAAACCGGAAAACCCGGGGTAGGTAAGACGAAGGTACTGAGATAAGGGAACTCTGGTTATTTATGGTGATCAAGGAATCATCTGATTGGTGAATCAATTGCGAGCTGATGCGGGACCAGCTGTAAGCAATCATAAGCACGTGATCCTCTCGAAATTAGTTTATAAATAAACTTCACTTAATTCTGGTCAATGAATCACCTTAATGGTTCTCGTTGTTGTACTGTAGGTTCAGTCTTAAATGGCAGCATTAACTCTCAAAGACTTCTTCTGAGTCCACACTTTCATGTAATGCCACTTTAACTGTGAATCCCCCTTTTTGACCAGGATAGGCAAGATTAGTCCCGAAAAACTGCAGACATGTACAGTTGCACTCTAACACTAATAAAACACACCAGAATGAGAAAACCAAGGTCCAAGAGTTACAATAAAGCTACAGGCAGCTGATTTTTCAGGGCTGGATCAAATGGACCACAAGACTGTTGCTCTCAATGTCTGAACTTGTCTGAACCACCCCTAGTCTAGGATAGACTGTAAGGTTATTGCCTTGTTCCATGGCAGTGAGTGCACATAGAGGCCACACAGGACATGCATGCATGTCTAATAAGGTGCCCATAGGGTGTCCCATTCATCATTTAAAATTTCCACCATCTGTCCTCGATAAACACTTCTGCCGAGCCAACACTGAGATGAGTTCTGACAGTCAAAGCTACATTAATAATTGGATTTACACACAAAAAAATAAAGATTACAAAATGTGGTTTTCACAGGAAAGCCATAGAAAAACAACCTTTTAGAATCCAGTTCTTATTTTTTTTAATCTAAGTTATCTAAAAACAATAATAATAATGTTTAAAGGATTGTTGATGGAACTATTAGGGACTGAGGGATGCATAAACTGGAAATGTGTAGTTCTAGGAGATCAATTTTGGGAAACTACATTAGTTCCTCCTTCAGGATGTCAGTGTATGCTGATTGGGCCATACAAAACATGGCACAGTATTTTACAGATTTATAAGACACATTCAGAACCAATGTTAGCGGCATTCACCTGTTGCCTTTGCCTTCACCTTTGTGTTCTTTTCTCAGCCTGGATGATATGTAGCGCTACAAGTTGTCATTAGTCCTCCTTTTTGCTGTTTCCGTTCCATAACTTACAAGTCTAGACTCCATCTCCATTATCGCACAACACACAATGAAAACAAAGCTTCAATCACAGCATCCTGCAGTTGTCAACTTCGTAGAATGCAGCACTTGATGTTACTGTCAGCCAGATAACATCACTTCAGAATTCCTACTGATGCTGTGAATTCAACCAGGAAAATGCTCCAGGAAGAAATTAGTCTTTGGGAATCCAGGGCCTGGTGGCTAGTTTTTATCACTGACTTCCTGTAATTACCCAGTGCAAATGCCCCTACTGATGGTAATATAGAATGATTCTTATTAAGAGTCTAGAGCAGGGGTGGGCCACTCTACTGCTGGAGGGCCATTATGCTTCAGAGTTTGGCTCAAAACACCTCGCCATAATTTTCAAACAATCCTGAAGGCCCACCATGCAATTTTGTGTTTAAAAGCATCTAGCAGATGTCTGAACATGGATGTCTTGACAAAAACAAGGCTAAATTTGGGCTGTCGGTGAACATCTAATAGACAACAATAGTCCAAAAATAGACTAGTCATCAAATACACAGATTAGACAGACTTCACAAGGGTCGTTTATTCCTGTTGATATGATGACTGGTCTATTTTTGGACTATTGTTAGACGTCTATTAGATTTTCACTGACAGCCCAAATTCAGCCTTGTATTAAACACAAAAAATCTTTGCTTTATTTTTCAGGTGCGCTTGATTAGAAAAGAAGCTTCAAGGATTTAGGGTATCAGCCAAAATGAAGAATGGGACACCTTATGGATTTATCGGACATAAACAACACTGTTGGAACAGTGTTGGAAAGTCTGATTCATTCTAGTCAATCAGTACTTATTAAATGGTTCACTCTGCTATAGAAAGTCATAGTAGTGAATCGGTTTCTCAAAAAGTCCTTGCAATATGCTCTATTTTTAGGTGTTTTGTAGTTGGATATAGTGCAGTGGGTCGCTTAAGTTTTATACTGACACTTAAATAGTTTATTCCTTTAAAATCACTCATTGTTTGGTGTAAACAATACTACTGTATATAGTGCTCAGCATATGAGTACACCCCTCACAAATCTCTTATTTAAGTTCATATTTTCTATATGATGCTTTACAATATTATATCTGTGCATATACATTAGTTTAGTCAGTACTAAAGCCCAATCTGGAGCTCATCTAACAAAATAACTTACAATAATGGGTCAAAAATTTGTAGCCCAAAAGTATATGTTAGGGAAAAATATTAAATAAATATTAAAAAAAATAGCAAAAATCAAGACAAACAAAAAACATATACAATTTTGTTGAAATGTTGTAGTTTGTAATTTTTTTAAAATATTTTGCATGAATTTAAATGTATTATCTTTCCATTTAAAGATGTTCTGTGACTAAAATATTATTTTAATAAACATATCTGTTTTTGATAAATATATATATATATAGGCCTCACGGTGGCGCAGTGGATAGCACGTTCGCCTCACAGCAAGAAGGTCGCTGGTTCGAGCCTCGGCTGGGTCAGTTGGCGTTTCTGTGTGGAGTTTGCATGTTCTCCCCGTGTTGGCGTGGGTTTCCTCCGGGTGCTCCGGTTTCCCCCACAAGTCCAAAGACATGCGGTACAGGTGAATTGGGTAAGCTAAATTGTCCATAGTGTATGTGTGTGGATGAGTGTGTATGGATGTTTCCCAGTACTGAGTTGCAGCTGGAAGGGCATCCGCTGCGTAAAACATATGCTGGATAAGTTGGCGGTTCATTCCGCTGCGGCGACC
>CAIGQW010000317.1:3773446-3838430 GCA_903798125.1 Danio choprae | reverse complement strand
TAATGAGTGTGAATGGGTGTGTATGGATGTTTCCCAGAGATGGGTTGCAGCTGGAAGGGCATCCGCTGCGTAAAACATATGCTGGATACGTTGGCGGTTCATTCCGCTGTGGCGACCCCAGATTAATAAAGGGACTAAGCCGAAATGAAAATGAATGAATATATATATCGATAGATAGATAGATAGATAGATAGATAGATAGATAGATAGATAGATAGATAGATAGATAGATACACACTGTATTTTTGCAGTACACTGTTTTTACTGTATGTATAAAGCAAAAATACATAGAATTAAACCTAAATAAATATTATATAATCTAAATAAAAGTCACTCAGGATACAGAGTTTAACAGCATATGCAATATAAACACACAACAAACATAAATGTACCCCTGAGAGTATTTATAGGAGTGAGCTAGCGGACGCTCTTTCAGTGTTTGAACACTGGCTGATCACTCTCAGCAATTTCTAAGGGAAACAAAACAGAGCACCGCCTCTTTAACCACAAACCCATGCCAGACAGCATGGCTATCTCTGCACGGAATGCCAGCTATTGGGAACAGGAGTTGTATTCTCTTCTATTTTCGGACAACATAGTGGGCTCTGGATTCTGCTAGAGGACACTTATCTCAGCTTTACCCCTCAAGGTCGACAGCTTCGGAGGCGCCTATTTGCTGAGGAGGATCTGATTGTATCAGTAACATAGTATGAACGTTATGCAGATCTTGTGTGTTATATTGAACATGCCACAATGTCTTTCAACTAGTCTGTCAAATGAGGCAAAGATAGATACCCAACAGCAAAGGACCGCATCAGTTTTTTTTTAAACAGTTCTTATCTCAGTTAAGTTCGTTATAGGAAGCCCGCTGTTGTAGACAGAGTATGCCATCCCCTTTAAATACCACATTTTATCCTGTTGTTACACACTTTAAGCCTACTCTTAAAAATCCCCTGATAGTTCTCTGAATTGTTTGAGCTAGATGGTCCATGTATTTAAACTGGTATGCTGTTAATGTGTACATTTACAAAGTGATTATTATATAAAAGCAATGCAATAAATTATTTTTTTCACAGTACTTTCAGTCATTGTTTCAACTTATTTTATTATTAAAATAAATGGTTTAATTCAGCATGTTACTTGCCTTACTTCCCTTTGTTTGTAATTAATTGAACATTTTCCAAGTAAAAATAAGTTTTGTACCATATTTTTCAGTGTGTATTATTTTATTTATTGCAAATAAACACATTTAAGTGTCTGTAATAACACATAATAAATAGATGACTACAAATATAATGATCCTGTGATTTTGAAGTCTTATATCCTAAATATAGCAAATGCAATTACCTATTTGTTCTAAATAAATTATTATAGGTCTTTTGCTAATAAAACAACCATTATTAAATTGTATTTTGAAAAAATAATCTGTTAATAATTCATTGTTACTTGCTGTTTAGTTGTTTTTTTGTATTTTTTTAATTTGTGAATTTTATTATTATTTAATTATTGGAGTGTTTTTCTTCAGCGCATCAGCATATAAACTAATTACTGTGTGCGTGCCTGTGTGTTGTAATATATAAATAATTTAATATAGGCGAAGTATTAATATAAAATCATAAATGCAATTTTATTTTAAGATAGCTCTATATATGATTCAATAATTGGTATTTTCAATTCTTTAATTCAAAGGAAACGAAAAACCCACTAAATACAAGATTCATTGCGTTTATATCTTATTGTAATAAACAAATAAATAAGTTAAATAAGTTTTTTTGCTATGCTGCCTGAAGGAAGTCTCCTGTTCTTTGTTATGTTCTCAAGATGTTATGTTATATTAATGCGTTGATTGGTTAAATGATGACACAGCTAACGTTTGAGGTTACAGAAATATTGGTAGAAAACACTTGCATATATTCATTCATTCATTCATTTTCATTTCGGCTTAGTCCCTTTATTAATCTGGGGTCGCCACAGCGGAATGAACCGCCCACTTGCATATACAAAAAGGATATTTAGTTTTCATTCCATTATGGCTGGGTTTAAACCTTAATACGTTTTCCCGACTGGGATACATTTTTTGCCCATCATATCAGTCTTTAAGAAATAGAAAGGGGTCATGCATTTAACCTCTGGACAGCAGTGCATAAATCACAACCAAACAACAATGTCGTTTTAAAAATAACTTCTACAGTACGGTTCCGTCAAACCTGTTTGCCTTTTGTGATCGCGCAGGGCCGGGCCGCGCATCCACACAGCCAATGAGCACCCGAACACACACGGACACATGGGGATATCTGACATATCTCCAAAACTCTGACCTTGAGGGAAACAATAAAAGAGCACCGGGACACTTGTTTCGAGGCCAACGCTTTTAGACGTTACTGAGGTTAGTGCTCACATGCATGCGCTGTTTGGATAATTGTTTTTTTTCTTCTTCTTCTTCTTCTTCTTCTTCTTCTATGGATTAGAGAAACAAAACAAAGTGGAAAAAAATCTTCTAACCAAGTTTCTACGACGTTGCAGGTGCTTGAGTGCAGGTCCGGGACCGGAAGAGATAATCATGTCCCGTTTTATGGAATTGAGGGAGTTTGGAGAGGCGGCCACATTTCTGCGTAAAACCAACCTGGAGCAACTTGCTGCGCAGTCCCATGCGTTTGATGGTACTGTCGCCGTCCTGTGTGAAAAACGAGCTCTCTTATTGGTGCACAAATCTATCAGAATATTTTAATCACAATCCATTCTGAATGAGTCACATCATGAGATGAGCATGTATTGTGCATGTGAAATGGCCTAGGTAGCCTATCTTGACATAAAACAGGCTCAGTATTTTGTTTATACCCTACTGTGTATGCAAGTCAATACTATTTTTTTACATTTATGTTATAGCCTACATGACAGAAAATGTCAAATATGTAGCATTCACATATAAGGGAATCTAACATGGTATGTAATGTTATTATTTACCTGGCAGTTGATTTCTGTGCAGGGAAGAAGCGTGTTTGGATTCCAGATGAGAAGGAAGCCTACATTGAGGTGGAGATCAAAGATACAGATGGAGACAGAGTCATGGTGGAGACCAAAGATGGAAGGGTCAGTAACGCTGAAATTGCTCTTGCCCTTTTCTGAGACTACAATGGAAAACAAAATTACTATCACTATTTTGGTTTTATATATTTTTTGTTAAGATTATTTACAATACATATTTGCTTCAGAAAACAGAATTACATAAGACTTTCTTACCTTCTGTCTTACCATTTAGTGGTTTCTTCTTAAGCAACCATGTAATAATATCTATTAGAGTTTGATTAAAATGCAAACAAAAAAGAAAAGTGTAACACAATGTCCTAATGTGGACCTAACTACTTTATAATTCTCAAAACATTTGTTACAATATTTTATAATCTCCATTGTTTTGTTATATACAATTTACAAATACATAAAAAAAAGTTGCATTTCATAATGTAAAAAACAACATAAAATCTTTTTTTTTGGATAATAAAGCTAACTAATGTAAAAAAAAAACCCTTTTTGTAAAGTGTTATCACAAAATACAGATTAAATAAATTGGAAATACAGATTAAAGGGTAATTTGTTACTTAATTATTACTGAATATGAAAATATAGATGTTACCTTGTGAGCTTTATTATATTGTATTGCATTTATGGATTCCTAAAAATAAGTTGAGCGTACAAGCAGACTTGAATGTACAATCATTCTGTGACTGAAAAACACATCATGAGGTAGCAATTCAATTCTTTAATCTAATCCTGACAGATGTTAACCGTGAAAGAGGAAGATATTCAGCAGATGAATCCGCCAAAGTTTGACTTGATGGAAGACATGGCCATGCTCACGCACCTCAATGAGGCCTCGGTTCTTTTCAACCTCAGCCGTCGCTACAGTTTCTGGATGATCTATGTGAGGCTGCATATTATCATTTACTGAATCCAGAGACTTCAAAATAACTGGAGAACCCAGTCTCTTTTTTTATAATTTCAGGGTTGCTTAAGTCTTTATGCATGTTCTTATCTCTCTGTCCACAGACATATTCAGGGCTGTTTTGTGTGACAGTAAACCCGTATAAATGGCTTCCCGTCTATTCTTCTGAAGTGGTTGCAGCATATAAAGGAAAGCGTCGCTCAGATGTTCCACCTCACATCTATTCCATAGCAGACAATGCCTACAATGACATGCTAAAAAGTACAGTCTGAAACACCAGCATTGTATAACATGCTTTAAAGAGTATTTGATTTGCACTACTTACCGTATTAATCTTCTCCCCTGTAGATCGTGAAAACCAGTCAATGCTTATCACGTAAGTGACCGTCCATGTCATTCTAATGTTTTATTATTGCAGAATGTTCTGAAATCCTACTGTTTGCTCATTATTTAATCATGAAGCGGTATAAAAAATGGGTTTTTACCATTTTGAAGAAATTCCTTTTTTCTTTTTTTCTTTCTTCTTGGATTTAATATTGTTTCATGTTTATTTCACATAAATTTTGTCCATGCCTAGCGGAGAATCCGGTGCTGGCAAAACTGTCAACACGAAACGTGTAATTCAGTATTTTGCCATTATAGCTGCTCTTGGCGAAGCAGGGGGCAAAAAAGGAGTAAGAGCAGAAACTTCACTTCTGTGCTTTTTCGTCATCACCCATCCTTTTCCCTTGTTTTTTGTTTCCCCATGAGTCTTTCTTTTGTTCCTCTACATCTTGTTTTGGGGGATTTTTAATCATGTCTGAATGTTTATATATTCCTTTTGGATTTACAGACATCCTTTTAACCAATAAGGAGTGACCCTCAGAGTTTTGTTACCCTACGTTTTGTATTCCCGTTCCAGTATGTTTTTATAAACCCTTTTTTATACCACTCTTTACATTGCTCAATCCCTTTTTTGCAATCTCTCATTTTGCCTCGTTTTTAACATTTTAAGCTCCTTTTTCACTCTTGTCTTTTTTTGGGCGGGAAACTCCCAGATTTCATCTACTTTCCCCTCAATCATGAAAGATAATATTTCATTTCCATTAGCTTGTTCCACCCTACTCATAGATATAAATGTTGGTGTCTGATTGAATAACTCACACATTTCTTGGTTCTCAACATAAACAGGGTACATTAGAGGATCAGATCATTGAGGCCAACCCGGCTATGGAAGCTTTTGGCAATGCAAAAACCCTGAGGAATGACAACTCATCCCGCTTTGTGAGTGTGGACACTACAGAGGAGCACAACATCTTACTCTTTAGTTAGTTAATGTATAGAGTCATGTTTCACTGTTTTCCCTTTCTTCAACACAGGGCAAATTCATACGAATCCATTTTGGTCCTACAGGGAAGCTTGCATCTGCTGACATTGACATTTGTAAGCTCATTTGAAAAATATTACTATCCATAGACTAAACACATCTCATGGCAATTTGTAACTATTTTACAATTCGTATGATGATTATCATGCTTTGGGTTGAGCATTCTTAAAATCATGCATTTTTATATGAAATAAGATTATTGAAAATATATATATTTCATGTATGAATTTGTCGAAATGTAACATTTATTTTGTTTGTTTGATTGATTGTGTTGAATAAATGTATTGTTATTACTTTAAATCCCTTTTCGTTTTCCATTTGCCTTTCTTTAGATCTTTTGGAAAAATCCAGAGTCATTTTTCAGCAAACAGGAGAGAGAAGCTACCACATCTACTACCAGATCCTCTCGCACAGGAAACCAGAACTCCAAGGTATGTAGAGAAAACACCTATAATATATACTAGAAGTACCCAGTCCTACTCCCAGTCCACAGTCTTGAAGAGTTTCGATTTCGCCAGCTTCAAAACACTTGCCAGCAAATTTTTGGTAAGACCCAATCCAAATGGCTGTACTAAACCCTTGAGGTCTTCCTCCGAGTCTGCTCATTCCTGATGTAATGGCGCTTTGACTGTCACATGGGTGTTTGCTTGGAGCTCATCTCAGTACGACTTGGCAGAAGTGTTTGCCAAGGGTGCATAATGGCTGCATAGAGATCTTTTGGTTTTGTAGATTTAACAGACATGCTCATACGGCGACCCCTGAAAGTCTGGTAAGCCATTTGACATTGGGAATAACTTTTATAACTTTAATTTGCTTGTTCAAGTGTCTTTAATTATGGCTGAAGCTAAACTCTGTAGGATAGTGACACTCCAAGACCAAGTTTGGACACTGTAAGCATATATTGTAGTATAAATAAGCAGTAAAAATGCTTTTTTCTGAAGAAAAAGTAGATATATTTATGTAGTTTGAAGTGTGATGTTTGAGAAAATCCAGTATAAGGGGTCAATAACTTAAAAACTGTGAAAAATTAATTAACACTTTTTACTGAACTGTGCCATCATATGGTGTAACATAGCAAAGATGAAGAAAAACTATTAATAGGTCTATTTATTTTATGTGGAAATAAGATTTTTTTTTGTAAACTTGTAAAGTTTGGCCTGACATATTTATGATTTTCTTTTTAATTTCTAAGGGTTGTAATTTATTGAACTATCCTTGAGACCATCACACCATAGGACAGTTATGAAATTTGGTTAAAAAATGTAATAACACTACTTTGTTTTATAACAAGAGATCCATTGAAGACAAACGAAATGTTTAACTATTTACTGCATTTTAAATGGCGACAATGCTAATTATATTCATTTGTGTCATGTGTGACTTAAAAACCAAACCTTCTGTTCTGTTAAACAGACATGCTGCTGGTGTCATCAAATCCCTTCGACTACCACTTTTGCTCGCAGGGTGTTATAACTGTGGACAACATGGATGACGGCGATGAGCTGCTCGCAACTGATGTAAGCGCTGCTTGTATGATGAAGAATCCTATAAAGAGATTTTTAGATTCTAAATATTCCACATTAAACACCCACAAATAAGTCAACTTGCTTACCTTGCCTTCTAGCATGCGATGGACACGCTTGGATTCACTCCTGAGGAGAAGTATGGCTGTTACAAGATAGTCGGTGCAATCATGCACTTTGGCAACATGAAGTTCAAAGTGAAGCAGAGAGAGGAGCAAGCAGAAGCAGACGGCACTGAAAGTAAGAAGGATCCTATCATATGCAGCTTCTTCAGTTAGTGTCTTCGATTGACTAAACATTGTGATTTTGTTACACAGGTGCGGACAAAGCGTCCTATCTCATGGGGATCAGTTCAGCTGACCTCATAAAGGGACTGCTTCACCCTCGAGTGAAAGTTGGCAATGAGTACATTGTCAGAGGACAGACAGTTGAACAGGTCAGTTTGTAAAGTAAATGATGCATTAGTATCTCTGCTGTATAATTCTGCCTAGTAGTGAGAGGAACTGTGTATTTTTGTCATGATAGGTGACCTATGCTGTTGGTGCTTTGGCCAAAGCCACATATGACCGCATGTTTAAATGGCTGGTGGGCAGAATTAATAAAACCCTGTATACGGCCATCCCACGTCAGTTCTTCATAGGAGTGCTGGACATAGCAGGCTTTGAGATCTTTGAGGTAGGTTGTTTGGTAATCGTCAATAAAAATGTCTTGTACATTGCTTTGTATTACACCTTACCTATGATTTGCACATTACATCTGATGTTAAAGTTAAAAGACACAAAAGTTGACATGGGTATAAACATGGATTTCCCATTAATTGTTAGGGTTGAATGATTGTAATGACTTTTATTTATAAAATCTTTAAAAAAAAATTTTTTTTTAATTACTCATATCAACCTCCTACCAAAAAATGCATTGCAAAAAACTTGTTGCAATGCATGTTGCAAAAATCCTGACAAATAATGGATATGGCAAGAGAAATATTACTTAAATGAATTGCAAAAGAATCAAATTTACTTAATTTGATTGCAACTGGTAGCTAAGATTATTAAGATGTTTTTCTGTCAATCCAATCACAAATGGCCAATGCTTAATAGAAGTGTTAATAGGGTCTAAAATGTTTTGAGCTTTTCAACTTTCAAGTACTTCAAGACTTAGTCAAAAACACATTAGATGGGATTGATTTCACAGATTATGTGGTCATATGTATTTAGCAACAGAGAACAGCCAAACTGGAACAAAGGACAATTCTAACATGTGATTTTTATTGGACATGTTGTGATAAATCACACCAAAATGCGGTATTTGTACTTTCCTGCGCTGTATAAAAACACAGAGATTACAATCAAAATCACAGTCATGGGTTAACGTGTTTGTTCATTCTGTAGTACTTGTGCAATGCACTGAGCCCTCCTGTGAAAATGATGTACTATGAATAAAAATAGTATTCAGAAACGCACTATACATAGTTTAGTGTCTAAAACAGCTCTTTTCTTTCCGTTCTCTGAACAGTTCAACAACTTTGAGCAAATGTGTATCAACTTCACCAATGAAAAACTGCAACAGTTTTTCAACCATCACATGTTTATCCTCGAGCAAGAGGAGTACAAGACAGAGGGCATTGAATGGACTTTCATAGACTTCGGATTAGACCTGCAGGCCTGCATTGACCTCATTGAGAAGGTTGATATATCGAATGACATATAATGATGTGAAAGCATGTAAGTAAACCTAGCCATTACATCCCTCTTGCTTTGTTTGCAGCCGTTGGGAATACTGTCTATTCTGGAGGAGGAGTGCATGTTCCCTAAAGCCACAGAGAGCAGCTTCAAAGCGAAACTATATGATAATCTCCTCGGCAAGTCTCCCAATTTCCTGAAACCGAGGCCAGACAAAAAACGCAAATACGACACACACTTTGAGCTGGTGCATTACGCTGGAGTGGTGAGTGGAAATAATGTCATATTTACACACATATTTTCTGGCTATTTTAATCATATCATACAATAGACTCTTTATAAACTACATTGCTGGAGCCAGTGGAATTTGTTAAGCTACTTACAGTATGCAATGTCGCCATAGAGTGGCACCGTTTAAGTATAGGGATAGTCTAGAGCAAGCTGAGGTCAAATGCTTTGCTCAATAACACAACAGTGATAGCTCAAGTGTAGATAAAATCCTTGATCACTATAATTTACTTAATATATAATATATCAGCTCACATAATGTATGTTGTCAGGTGCCGTACAACATCAATGGATGGCTCGACAAGAACCGAGATCCTCTGAATGAAACAATAGTTGGGATCTTTCAGAGGTCGTCCAACAAGTTAATGGCAAGCCTGTTTGAGAACTTCATCAGCTTAGATTCAGGTGCAAACTGTAATTGATATTAAAGAGTTGATTTGTATGAACCTGATTGTACTGAGATGTTTTACATGTACTGTGTACATGTAATGTCAGAAGCAAAGCCTGGGAGCAAAGAGAAGAGGAAGAAAGGAGCATCATTCCAAACAGTGTCCCAGCTGCACAAGGTGAGTAAAAGTGATGTGGTACTGGATTTTCTCTGTTTGAAATATCTGCAAATGTTGAGAGTAAATAAGAAGAGAGTGAGCCAGTTAAGACTTGCAGTGATGTTTAGGTAATCTGACCCATGAACATCACTTTAAGTCTGTGCTGGCTCAGCTTTCAACATCTACAAATGCAGAGACGCAGGTAAGATCACATGCAGTAGTTAGCAGAACAAGTGTGGAGAATGTAAACCGTTTCAAAATCTGCATTATAGACTGCATGTTGAATTGTACTTTCTCCATTTCTTTAGGAGAATCTAAACAAGCTGATGACTAATTTGAGAAGCACTCAGCCTCATTTTGTGCGATGCATTATTCCCAATGAAGCCAAGAACCCAGGTACAAAAAAATATTCAGTGTAGAGGATTAACCATATGTACCATCAACATCATACCATTAGTCTTCAGTTTCTGTTGTAACTTGTCTCTGATAGGCATTATGGAGCCATTTCTGGTTTTGCACCAGCTTCGTTGCAATGGAGTTCTGGAAGGGATCCGCATTTGCAGAAAAGGATTTCCAAACCGCATTCTCTATGCAGAGTTTAAACAACGGTGAGATTTAGTCCCATGGGTCACAGAGGTTGTGTATTCTAGGGTGTAGTATTCTTATCCAAAGTTAAATCAATCAATCAATCAATCAATCAATCAATCAATCAATCATTCATTTACTTGATCTGACTGACCAAAATGAATCCTATTTGTCCCTCAGTCTATTTTGGCTTTTAACTTAATCTCAATTCTACTTCCAAATACTCAAATTTGGCTTGATCTTTTTCAATTCAAATGTTGAATTGAATAATATAAAACTAAACATTCATGACTTACCAGCTACCGTATCCTGAATCCATTGGCCATCCCAGAGGACACGTACGTGGACAGCCGGAAAGCTGTGGAGAAATTGCTTGGGTCTCTGGATATTGACCACACGCAGTACAAGTTTGGCCACAGCAAGGTATATAAATTTGTCCTTTCTTGCATCCTTGCTGTATTTACAACTACTAAACACTTATCCCAGGCTATCAATCTGCTCTCCTTCAGGTCTTCTTTAAAGCAGGACTACTTGGACAGCTGGAGGACATGAGGGATGAACGGCTTTCTAAAGTGCTCACCTTGTTGCAGGCCTTCTGCAGGGGCAAACTCATGCGGATGGAGCGCAAGAGGATGATGAAAGAGAAGTATGTCCAAACCATGACAATATCTAAATAACTTTACATAAATAGTTTTGCTATTTATAGTATCTGCTAAAGAGTCAGATTGCAGATCTAATTTCCTTGAGCTTGTTCAAAGCATGATGATAAACTGTTGAGAGCGTGCATGGGCCTACGAGCCTGCAAATCTATGGGAGGAATGTCTGAAGTGTATGTCGACTATGTTGTGGCGTGTGTCTGGCGTGCATCTGTATGTTTTGTGTGTATGTGTGGTCACTACAGAAAAAGCCAGTTAAACCCCCTCTGCCCCAAATGGCATTTACAAAAGCAGGTGTGGAGGTAGGTCATATATCCCGCAAACAGCGCACATACCAGTTGGTTCCTTACCAGAGTCCCCCTCTCGTTTTCATTATAAATAACCTTCTTTTGTCCAGCATGGATATGGCTGGGAGCAGGCTGAAAATTGCTGAAATGCCATCCCAGGTGACAGGGGATTAAGTCCTCTTGTTTCTTCAGATGGGTTCAGCTTTAGATAATCAACAACCTCTGCCCGACCTTTGACTGTTCCTGATTGTGTTGCCGCTCCAGCAATGCGGAATTGATTTACTCTTTAGGCATGTTCAGTATCACAGTGGGATTACTGATATAGAACACACCAAACAATGGCGTGTGGCAGCCTGGCCCTATTTGGTGCTAGACATACTGAGCTAATTTAGAACAATAAGGGCAGAGAGCGAGGGGAGCGGGCTACAAAATGGAAAAGGGTTCTTTGATGCACTTAAAGGGCAAAGTTTTGAAAGAGTTTTGAGAGAGTGTGAAAGGTTTCATCTTGACCCACTTAAGTATATTCTGTTGGAGTAAGCTGCTTTTAAGCTGCTTTGACACAATCTTAAGCTGCTTTGACACAATCTACATTGTAAAAGCGCTATATAAATAAACTTGAATTGAATTTAATTGAATACTTCGTGCCTCGGCTGGGTCAGTTGGCGTTTCTGTGTGGAGTTTGCATGTTCTCCCCGTGTTGGCGTGGGTTTCCTCCGGGTGCCCCAGTTTCCCCCACAAGTCCAAAGACATGCGCTATAGGTGAATTGGGTAAGCTAAATTGTCCATAGTGTAAGTGTGTGAATGAGAGTTTATGGGTGTTTCCCAGTGATGGGTTGCAGCTGGAAGGGCATCCACTGCATAAAACATATGCTGGATTAATCTGGCGACCCCAGATTAATAAAGGGACTAAACCGAAGGAAAATGAATGAATGAATGATTAAGATGGATAAACAAATGTAAATAGATGCAACAACACGGCTGTTATATTTTACTTTATGGTACAGCACATTCTTTGATTATAAGTTTGACGCACTGAGGAAGGCATTGTGCCGAAAACGTTTGTGTTTTGTCTGCGACTCATGACCTTCTGAATAATATTATTGACTAGATTAACGCACCAAAAAATGTAAAAACCGCGAGCACGCAGTGCAAACTCCATTACTTAACGTTGATTATCAGTTTCGCAACACCAACATCAACAGAAAGTGTACATTTCTGAAAACTAGTCAAATGTATATCAACCTTATCTTTGGCTACATACATACTATGAAGTGGAACAATCAAAGCACACTGTGTTGCCATGCCCTTGTAAAAAACATTTATTTAGTTTATTTCGGCATGTTTGGAATTGACCTCATAAAACCAATTCAGTTTAGGAAGTTAATAAAACATGTAGCATTTAGTATGTGACTTACCTCCCAAATAAAGTGTTTGGGATAACATTTTCTATGAGCTTATGATGAATTATTTTTCCAATCCAAGACATGGCAACACAATTATTTTGCATCTCTGCAACTCTGATGCTTTTAAATCTGTCATTAACAACTAGTTAATGTTCATTATTCGTAAATACATGTTGCTACTTGAATGTTTTTTACTCTTAATTTGGTTGTACAACTGTCAAAAATGACAGTGTGTGGACCAAACACAATTTGGCACTAAAATGTGAAATAACAACCTACCTGGCATGTGATAGTCACTGTAGCATGCCGCTGACCCATCATCTGTTTATCTTTACTCAGGGAAGCTCTAATGGTGATTCAATGGAACATTCGGGCCTTTTATGCAGTGAAGAACTGGCCGTGGATGTGTCTGTTCTTCAAGATCAAGCCACTGTTGAGGAGCGCAGCTACAGAAAAGGAGCTTGCAACACTGAAGGAGGAGTTTCAGAAGCTAAAGGAGGCTCTGGAGAGATCTGAGGTGAAGAGAAAGGAGTTAGAGGAGAAACAGGTGTCGTTGGTACAAGAGAAAAATGACCTGTCATTACAACTTCAAGCTGTGAGTGTCAGAATGTCATTCATATCAACAAAACAACTTAAAAATCCAAAATGTATTAGGAAATAAGTCACAAGCAAAAGAGTGACTTTTTTTTACATTCTGACCCCAGGAGCAGGATAACCTGGCTGACGCTGAGGACCGATGTAACCTGCTGATCAAGGCTAAGATCCAGATGGAGGGGAAAATTAAGGAGCTGACGGAGAGGCTGGAGGATGAAGAGGAGATGAATGCCACCATCCTAGCCAAGAAACGCAAACTTGAGGATGAGTGTATCGAGCTGAAGAAAGACCTGGATGATCTGGAGATTACTCTGGCCAAGGTGGAGAAGGAAAAACATGCTACTGAGAACAAGGTAACCTCGATATATTCACAGAATGGGGCGATGTGGTATGCTCCAGATTCTCTAAAGAATGGATTAGCAAGTTTTGACTTGAATCTCAGGTGAAAAACTTGGTGGAGGAAATGGCAGCATTGGACGAAACCATCTCCAGGCTGAGTAAAGAGAAGAAAGCCCTCCAGGATGCCCATCAGCAGGCTCTGGAAGACCTGCAGTCTGAGGAGAACAAAGTGAACATGCTGACCAAGGCCAAGATCAAACTAGAGCAGCAGGTGGATGATGTGAGTATGAAGTGGACTCATGTACAGTACGCTTGACACATGCACATTAGATAGATTCATTATTGTCCAGTCTAGTGACAAAAATGTCTTTGTATGTTTTAAAGACATTTTAAATGCTCTTACAGTAATATGTTGAGAAAACTATATAGCTGCTATTATATTGTGCATCACAGTGTTCACATACTGTTTTGATTTTAAAAACCGGCACTGCACATTGACCATCACACATCACTGATCTTAAAAACTGATTCTATAACCATCTGTACTTCTACACAACAATCTAACCTAGCACAAACATGAAGTAAATTTCTTAGATCTCATTGTTTATTATTATTTCCTTACTCAATAGTTAGAGGGCTCATTGGAGCAAGAGAAGAAAGTGCGTATGGATCTGGAACGAGTAAAGCGAAAGCTTGAGGGAGATCTGAAGCTTTCCCTTGAGTCATCCATGGATTTAGAAAACAGCAAACAGCAGCTGGAGGAAAGACTGAAGAAGTAAGCATTGTTTACTGTGATACAAAAATGCATTATTATCCAGTGTTGCGTGTAATCAGTTGCAAAGTAACTGTAGTTAGATTACATTTACACTGAAAACATAAAGTTGGGGATTACTTTTCATCTATAGGTACTTAATTGTAGTTACTTATAATATACTTGTCTTAAATACTGTACATACATTTAACAGTTCTATATAGTCAGTTCAGAGAAGAAGAGTAATATATATTTTGTAAAATAATTATATTCTTCATCTAAAGATAATGTATTGTTTTCAAGACAACTGCATATGCTTAAGAAAATAAAATAATTGCGAAATAAGTTCATAATAATATTCATTCATTTTCATTTCGGCTTAGTCCCTTTATTAATCTGGGGTCGCCACAGCGGAATGAACCGCCAACTTATACAGCATATGTTTTACGCAGCGGATGCCCTTCCAGCTGCAACCCATCTCTGGGAAACATTTATACACACCCATTTACACACATACACTACGGACAATTTAGCTTACCCAATTCACCTATAGCGCATGTCTTTGGACTTGTGGGGGAAACCGGAGCACCCGGAGGAAACCCACGCCAACACAGGGAGAACATGCAAACTCCACACAGAAACGCCAACTGACCCAGCCGAGGCTCGAACCAGCGACCTTCTTGCTGTGAGGCGAACGTGCTATCCACTGCGCCACCGTGAGGCCCGTTCTTAATAATAATAATGTATAATTTCGAGATACAGGGTAATTGTAGAAATATATTTTTGTTCAGATAATATTCAGATATTTTGCAAATAAAGAATGTTTTATTTGTCAGACAACTGCACATGCTTAATAAACAATTAAATGTACATTTATGCCAATATATGATATGTATGAAATATTGTGTCATTTATTTTACTTTGTATTTGTTTTAATACATATACTGTTTAAAATGTAAGTGCTATTGTTTTTAACACAACTAAAAGGTCCTGTTTGACTTAATTTTATTGTCTCTCAATGCGCTACTTATGTGGATTTTTAGTATTTGGTCATTACCTGCTAAATTATTTACTCAGTTACTTTTCAAACCAGATAATTATAAATGTAATTTAAATACAATTGTAACAATGTAATTAGCAATTAATTACTCAACACTGGTATGATCATGAGCGCTAATGAAATCTGTTGTTGTTGCTTTCTCCAGGAAAGACCATGAAATGGTTCAAATAGGTGCAAAGATCGAAGAGGAGCAAGCCTTGGTCATTCAACTGCATAAGAAAATAAAAGAATTACAGGTAAAGTTATTGTTTGGCTATAGACTAAACATCATGTGTTTGCATATTAGGTTATTAATATTATGGTAAACTCTTTCTAGACACGTATAGAAGAGCTAGAGGAGGAACTTGAGGCTGAGAGAGCAGCTCGATCAAAGTCAGAAAAGCAGCACAGTGACGTGTCCAGAGAACTGGAAGAGCTGAGTGAACGTCTGGAGGAAGCAGGAGGTGCTACTACTGCTCAGATAGAGATGAACAAGAGGCGCGAGGCTGACTTTATAAAGCTGCGCAGAGACCTGGAAGAAGCTTCGCTGCATCACGAAACCACTATAGCCATGCTACGGAGAAAACATGCAGACACAGTGGCTGAGATGGGGGAGCAACTGGACAACCTGCAGAGGGTCAAACAGAAGCTGGAGAAGGAAAAGGCAGAAACCAGAATGGAGTGTGAAGATCTGGCATCTAACGTGGAACATCTCTCCAGAGCTAAAGTAAGACACCTCCATGTGCTTAAAGTTCCTAATACTTGCATCATTAGGATCTGTAGAGCTTGTGGTTAAGACATATATGATATGCATAGACATATATGATTGTTATGTTTGCAGACTACAACAGAGAAGATGTGCAGGATGTATGAGGATCAGTTAAATGAGTCTAAAACCAAGGTTGAGGAACTGCAGAGGCAGCTAATGGATGTCACTTCTCAAAAGGCACGGGCCCAGACAGAGAGTGGTCAGTGTCCTGCACTTAAAAAAAAGAAAACTTTAAATAATATGATTGGAATTCTCCAATATAAATTCTAATTAAGAGCTCGGAGATGTAAGAACTAAGGACAAGGAATCACCAATGTTTTCTTTCTTTTAATAGCTGAGGTCAGTCGCAGACTGGAAGAGAAAGAGGTTCTGGTCATGCAGCTGCAGCGGACAAAGATCGCCTTCAGCCAAACTGTGGAAGAGCTGAAGAAACAGCTAGAAGAGGAATCCAAAGTGAGCCTTGATTTACAAACATTGTGTGACAGGGTTGTCAAAAAATAATCTAACCACAATTAATTACATTTATTAATGTTTGCTGAAGAAATTAACCATTATTGTAGCAGATAAGCATTTATAAAGTTTTAGAAATACATTTTTGCTTAAGAAATAAAGAAATAGTTTGAACTCTTCCACACAAAAGTTTGGAATCAAAACCTTTTTTTTTTTTTACTTTTTTTTCAGCTAGGATGAATTAAATTGATTAAAAAAAGGTCAGAATATCTGAATATTAGTATGATTTCTAAAAGAGCAACAAAGACTGAATTAATGTCTCCTGAAACAGCTTGCCATATTTCAATTGCCATATTTGACTGTATTTTTGATCAAATAAATACTGCTTTGATGAGTTTAAAAGACTTCTCAAACAAATCTAACAAAGCAAACAAATCTTACCAACCACTAAATTAGTGGTAGTATATTGAGTGTACTGAAATTCATTTCAGACGTTACGTCTCAATCAGCTCCCTTGTTCAGTATTCAGGACAGGGATCAGGGAGTCAGCCGTTTTAAATACTGTCTCAATCACAAAATTCTTCTAGTGTACTGAAACACTCATACCCTGAAAAGTCCCACAATGCACCGTGAAAATCAGGTCACGTTGATGCACACTGTGCTCCCATTTGGAAGCGCAAAACATGAATCAAGTGAATTAAATCATCAAACGAGAAACATTTTTCTAAAAAGAAAATGTTATTCATTTATATTTAACATGAACGAAGATAGCTAGACAGGTTAATAGCAATATCGCAAACATTTATAATTGTTTAATGGTTGAAATGTTGCTGGTATTCTAAACGATCAAATTATTTAGTTATATATTGTACATTTAAAACTTCATAAAATTAGTATTATTTCTGTTGTTTAAACATTCTAGTTTTGAAGATGTACAATGCCAACATTCTTATGCCACACATAGTGTCCCAATGTGTAGTAAACCAAGCTCTTAGACTGTCCTAACTGTACTGCACACTAGGGAACTGATTGAGATGCACCCAGTGTATTATAATTAACTTAGACACTTTGTCTTTGTACCAGGCAAAGAACAGTTTAGCTCATGCAGTACAGTCATCCAGGCATGACTGTGATCTCCTGAGAGAGCAGTTCGAGGAGGAGCAGGAGGCCAAATCTGAGTTGCAGCGTGCTCTGTCTAAAGCCAACATGGAGATCGCACAGTGGAGGACAAAGTATGAGACTGATGCCATTCAGAGGACTGATGAACTAGAAGATGCCAAGTAAGGAGCCACTCTGCTGTCAGTGCAACAACAGCTATGATTTTATCCGCATTTTGGAATATGCCAATGCAAATGCCAAGATGTGCATCAATTTTGAAAACGTGCATAAAACACTTATGCACACAACTGAGGCTAGGATAAACTAAGTGAAAATAATGCTCAGACAATGCTCAGACAGCAATAATGCTCAGACAATGATGGAAGCACAATTACGGAATAAATTCCAGCATGCACATCAACTGAAATTGAAACACATTGAAATGTTGCTTTGGTTATCCTAAAATCCCTTAGCCAACGTCATCAAATGTGGTGTAGTATTATTACCTCCTGCAGAACTGTCTTGAGCAGCTGCTCTCCAAAGAGCATCTCACATCTCTAAAAGCCACTATGCTTTCTTTGCGTTTCGTCTTCAGAGGCGCAAGTAATTAAATATATAAGAAAAAAAGGTCCACAGTGGCTTCTCCTAATACAGCTAATTCCATTTTTGTGTTTTGATTTTTAGTGCCATTTTATCAGGAATTTTATCATGTTTTTGTTCTTTTTGATTGGATGGAAATGCTTTATTCGCAGGTGTTTTATGCAATATTCCAGTTTTAAGATTAATTTGTGTCTTTGGATGGAAACATAGCTAGTGTCTTGATCACTTTACTGTAAAAATATGTTTTTTTTCCTCTTCAGGAAGAAGCTGGTTGCACGACTCCAGGGCTCTGAAGAGGCCATTGAAGCATCTAATGCTAAATGTGCCTCGCTGGAGAAGACCAAGCACCGTCTGCAGACTGAGATCGAGGACTTGATGGTTGACTTGGAACGCTCTAATGCTGTGGCCATTACACTGGACAAAAAACAACGCAATTTTGATAAGGTCAGGACAAAAGTGCATGTAAACAGTAGCAGGAGATAGATATCGTTCATATTTGTTTTCTACTAAAACCCATAATTTTTTATGTCTAGGTGCTGTCTGAGTGGAGGCAGAAGTTTGAGGAGACACAGACCGAGCTGGAAGGCTCTCAGAAAGAGTCCCGAAGCCTCAGCACAGAGCTCTTTAAACTCAAAAACTCCTATGAAGAAGCCCTTGACCAACTGGAGACAATCAAAAGGGAGAACAAGAATTTGCAAGGTACAATAATTTACAATTTACATTGGAAAAAAATAAGCAAGGGAGATTATATTTACTCCAGAATGAGCCCAACCAATATATTTGATTTTCAGAGGAAATCACTGACTTGACTGATCAGATTAGTCAAGGCAACAAGACCATCCATGAGCTCGAACAGATGAAGAAGGTTCTTGACCATGAGAGGATTGATATTCAAGCAGCACTGGAGGAGGCAGAGGTGATTATTGCCCAATATACCACACTACACTGGCCAGTAGACATTTATAATTATGTATGTTAACACTGTGGGACTCAGGGCACTCTGGAGCATGAGGAGAGTAAGACTTTACGCGTGCAGCTGGAGCTCAGCCAGACCAAGACTGAAGTTGAGAAGAAACTTGCAGAGAGAGATGAGGAGATTGACAATCTCCGGTAATGGACTCTCTTAATTCTAAGGCAAGAAGCACAAATAACACAATGTAATTCAAATGCATGCAACTATTTATCTACTGTATGCAGTCGAAACCATCAGCGGACTCTGGAGGGCATGCAGACCACACTGGATGCAGAGACCAGAGCACGTAATGAGGCAATCAGGGTTAAGAAAAAGATGGAGAGTGATATGAATGAGATGGAGATCCATCTGAACCATGCGAACAGACAGGCTGTGGAGTCACAGAAAATGGTTCGCAATCTACAGCTTCAAATCAAGGTGAGAGGAAAGGGCAGGATGCATCAAAATTCAGATTGCAAAATATATCAAATATATATGTATGATGGGGCTTCACAGTGGCGCAGTGGGTAGCACGTTCGCCTCACAGCAAGAAGGTCGCTGGTTCGAGCCCCGGCTGGGTCAGTTGGCATTTCTGTGTGGAGTTTGCATGTTCTCCCTGTGTTGGCGTGGGTTTCCTCCGGGTGCTCCAGTTTCCCCCACAAGTCCAAAGATATGCGGTATAGGTGAATTGGGTAAGCTAAATTGTCCGTAGTGTATGAGTGTGAATGAGTGTGTATGGATGTTTCCCAGAGATGGGTTGCAGCTGTGGCGACCCCAGATTAATAAAGGGACTAAGCCGAAATGAAAATGAATGAATGAATATATATGTATGATATAGTGACCATATTAGACAATGTTTTTAGCAGTATTGATATTGGATATTTCGATTGCCTTTGCTGTAATCTTACACTAATTTAATCTTTAAAAGTGTAAATAATTGAATTGCAATCTATTTTCATGCTCTACATTATAATGCGGTAATGCTAAATTAAAATGATTTATCTTATTTTTTAAGATTTTTTAATACCAAAAATCTGATAAATTTTTAAATATCAGTGCATCATTATTTACTAAAGGCCTTTTAACTCAACACCTTTTTATAAACTAAATACGGATACGTTTTTTTTTTTTATGGCTGTTCATTTAAACAACACCACTTGATCGTTTTGACAATATGGTCACCTGTATACACGTTTACAAAAATGAAAAGGAAAAAAATGTCATGTTAACACACCCTAATCCCTAATTGAAAAAATATGTTGACTATAAATTTTCCACTTGGCAACTTACTGCACTTTTTTCAACCTCAATCGTTGTGTCTTCTCAGGACCTGCAGGTAGAGTTTGATGAGTCTATGCATCATTGTGAGGAGCTGAAGGAGCAGGTGGCAGTGACAGAGAGGAGAAACACGCTGCTGTCAGCAGAGCTGGAGGAGCTGCGTGGAGTAGCAGAGCAAACAGACCGAATGCGTAAAGTGGCGGAGCACGAGCTACTGGAGTACAGTGAGAGAGTCAACCTGCTGCACGCTCAGGTAAACGTCAGCCAGTCGATCAATCAGTTTACCAGTCATTCAACATCATGACTTAACCTCCCAATCCACTTACTTCTACAGAACACGGTAATGTTGAACCAGAAGAAGAAGTTGGAGAGTGATTTGTCCATGCTGTCTGGAGAAGTGGACGACGCTCTGCAGGAGTGTCGCAATGCTGAAGAGAAGGCAAAGAAGGCCATAACTGATGTGAGTTATTACTGGAAAAACTATTCTCTTCAGGGATTTTGAAAGTATTTGTGTGCTTACTACATGATTTCCTTACATCTCTGCAAATATCTTAACCTTGATTATAACTCCAACCTTCATCCATCAAAACTTCACTAGCAAGAAACTGGTTTGCTTTATCCAATAAAAAAGAAATCCACAGAAGCTTGGAGGAGACTTAGAGCCGTACTGTGGTGATTCTTTCCTGAATTAATCTGTTTTGAACAAATCATTTGAGTCAATAATTTTTCCATAAGACAGGGAATTAAATTTAATTTGAAAAAGACAGGAACTTGCTGTTACTTACTGGTGGTTTTGTTGTCAAATTTATTTATCCAGGGCCTACATCTGCCTATATTTACCAGCCCCCAAAATACACTCAGATTATTAAATCATCATTGAAAAATCTCCATTTGTCAATATTGCTCACTCCTACTTCCAGAACCTGATTGTTGCACTCTTTAGTAGTAGTAGTAATAATAATAATCTATTTTTATAAAGCACATCTCTATAAAAGTAGCATCTCAAGGCACTTTACAGACAAAAAAAATGTGAAGCGGAAAAAAAAAAAAAAAAGAAGAAAGAAAAAAAAAAAAAAAAATGCAACAATATAAAATAATTAAAAACACATAAAAGAATAATAACAATAATAATAAATCTATTAATCAAATAATATAATATAATAATAACCTAAAAAAGCTATTTTAATGTTATGTAAAAATTATGATAATGTTAACTTTTAGTGGTTCTATTACCATTGAAAGTTTCACATCAAGGCGGTTCATTCCGCTGTGGCGACCCCTGATTAATAAAGGGACTAAGCCGAAAAGAAAATGAATGAATGGAGTTTCACATCAAATGACAACGAGCCCAAATTAATGATGTTAACCACAGAAACTTCCAAAAAAATAACTTTACAAACCCTAGTGGAGCCCCTAGCAACCACTTTGCATGTGCAGAACATGTAGAAATCATCTTCTCCATGAAAATATTCAACGTTCATCCCTCATTAGGCAGCCATGATGGCAGAGGAACTGAAGAAGGAGCAGGACACCAGCAGCCACCTGGAGAGGATGAAGAGGAACATGGAGCAGACCATCAAAGACCTGCAGAATCGCCTGGATGAGGCAGAGCAGATTGCTCTCAAAGGGGGAAAGAAACAGATTCAGAAAATGGAAATTCGGGTGAGCTAAAAAAAATAAAATAAAAAAACCCCTTACGTTCCAGTTCAATTTCAGAAATCAATACCAAATATTTCATGCATCAAACTGTTTCTTTTCATTTCAATGCTCAGGTGCGGGAACTGGAGACAGAGCTGGACTGTGAGCAGAAGAAGAGTGCAGAGTTCCAGAAAGGAATACGAAAATATGAGAGGAGGATTAAAGAGCTCACCTATCAGGTATTACTTGCAGGGAAAAAAAATGGTTAACGACTAAAAAAAAAATCGGTTAAACTATTGTCACCTTCAGTGAATTTAAAAGACATTGTGTTTTATACACAGACAGAGGAGGACAGGAAAACTCTCCTGAGGATGCAGGACCTGATTGACAAACTACAGGCCAAAGTAAAGAGCTTCAAGAGACAAGCTGAGGACGCGGTATGTATTTCTCATTAACTCGTGATATCAACTCAGCCATTAATTTTTTTCAGTACATAATAGGGTCAGAGTGGTACTTGCAAAGAAAATGCATAACATGATTTATCCAACTATAAGATAGTGTCAGTTTTAGGATTAACTGCAGAGATTTCACTGCACTGAAGCTGCATCTTTGTTGCTGTATTGCAGGAGGAACAGGTGAACTGCAACATGACTCGGTTCCGAAAGATCCAGCATGATCTGGATGAGGCAGAGGAGAGGGCAGACATGGCTGAATCTCAGGTCAACAAGCTGCGTGTCCGCACCAGAGAGACTCATGTTGTCAAGGTAGTACACAGTAAACTCATATAATGAAAAATACCAATCGCCAAATAAATGAGCTAAGTCTGTCACAATTACTGATTAAAATGCTTAATGGTTGAAAAACACTCCAGTTTTGCGTTTAACGTTCATGTCATGTAAAATAGTCTAATAATTTATATATTATTATATTAGCCCCGGCCTCACGGTGGCGCAGTGGATAGGACGTTCGCCTCACAGCAAGAAGGTCGCTGGTTCGAGCCTCGGCTGGGTCAGTTGGCGTTTCTGTGTGGAGTTTGCATGTTCTCCCCGTGTTGGCGTGGGTTTCCTCCGGGTGCTCCGGTTTCCCCCACAGTCCAAAGACATGCGCTATAGGTGAATTGGGTAAGCTAAATTGTCCATAGTGTATGAGTGTGAATGGGTGTGTATGGATGTTTCCCAGAGATGGGTTGCAGATGGAAGGGCATCCGCTGCGTAAAACATATGCTGGATAAGTTGGCGGTTCATTCCGCTGTGGCGACCCCAGATTAATAAAGGGACTAAGCCGAAATGAAAATGAATGAATGAATATTAGCCCCTTTCAAACCATAATACCGGTAAACTGCTGTAAAATTACCAGAACAACTTAACCAGTACATGTTGTTCACACACAGCAGAATTCCAGCAATGTACTGGTAATGTTACAACTAGTTTTTTCAGAAAATTGAAGGTATAAATTTGCCAGTATTTGTTTTCCCAAAAAAGTCTGTATGTGTGAAAGGGGCCATTATATTGTATTCATTCATTCATTTTCTTTTCGGCTTAGTCCCTTTATTAATCAGGGGTCGCCACAGCGGAATGAACCGCCAACTTATCCAGCATATGTTTTACACAGCGGATGCCCTTCCAGCTGCAACCCATCACTGGGAAACATCCATACACTCATTCACACACATACACTACAGACAATTTAGCTTACCCAATTTATCTATACCACATGTTTTTGGACTTGTGGGGGAAACCGGAGCACCCGGAGGAAACCCACGCCAACACAGGGAGAACATGCAAACTCCACAGAAATGCCAACTGACCCAGCCGGGACTCGAGCCAGCGACCTTCTTGCTGTGAGGCAATTGTGCTACCCACTGCGCCACCATGCTGCCATTATATTATTTTATATTATATTTCAAATACAAAAATTTTTATTTAGAGCTTTTTTCAGAATATGACAATAGCTCTACATTTAAAGATAAAACAATGACATTATTAAATCACAGCTATTATTTGTAAAATCAACATAGAATTCATGATTGTGACGGGTCTAATCAGAACACAAAATGAGATGTTTTAGTTTTGTTCATACTGTGAATGTCATTGCGGTTTAAAACAACCCATTGACTGAAAACACCAATATCTTCTTTTATGTTTCCACTGAAGAAATACAAAAAATACTGATGTGCAACACTAAAAATTGTCTGTGAACTGTAAGAAAAAATAAAAGTGAATGCTGAAAAACGTACCTTTTGTTCACAGGTCGTGGAGTGAGGACTGACTTAAGCAGATGACTTTCAAGAGTCATAGCGTGTGACGAGTACCTTTCCTTCTATTTGGTCTTCGTAAAATGCTGCAAGACACAAAGTTTTTGGAAATGTTTAATGCTTACTGAATGTCAATGCTTATTTTCAGATGTGAAACTTTAGTCTTTAAACGTTTTTGTTCTTACGTCTTTCTTGGGACAGGCTCAGTCTGCAGAGCTCCTAATTTGCAGTTTTCAATCACAGTGCCGTTACAGTACAGCTGAATAGAGAACGATGTTTTACTTTATCTCATTTGAAACTAGAGATTTTTGGACAGGTTATTTGAAAAGCTATTTGGATATCATAAACAAGACAGCACTTAAATGGTAACACAGAGAAATGCACAGGAATACATTTGGAATAAAGATGCTAAGAATGTGTTGCTCTTTTGAAATTCGTTTGGAGTAAAAATGCTAAGAATGATTTGCTTTTGTTTGTTTGTTTGTTTGTTTTATTTTAGCACAACTTAACGTTTCATCATCAGATAACTAACCAAACCCAAGCTTCATGTTTCATCTAAGCTGGCTTATCAAAAAGGCTTTTCCCTTTTAACGTAAGGGTTATGGTAAACTAAAAGTAGCCTAATCTGAATAAACGTAAACTTGATTTGTTTTGAACGTGCTGTTAAACCAACACCAAAATCTGGCACGGTATCTAAAAAAATCTAAATCAAAATATTAGTCTCCACACATTTTTTTTTACAAAACAGAACAATTTAGGGGAAGGGCAGTTTCCAATACTGGATATTGATCTCAGTAGTTCATCATTTTTATCACAAAACAATTGAGTTATTGAAATCTTACCTCGCTGGCTCGCTTGTTTTCAACGTAAAACTGACGCAATTTGCGCCTGTAACAGTTACTGTGTAAACTCTGTTTACTTCAATTTGATTGGCCATTCTAGTATGAACAGAGCCATGGCACTTAGCATAACCATATAGATACCCGATTAGTCTTATTAATTGGCAAGTAATTACATCACTGCTTCTAAAAAAAAATGTGTGTGTGTATGTACGTGTTTTTGTGACATGTCAGGACACAAATCTGTATAATGACATAGGCATGACACAGGTATTACAAAAAGGAGGTGAAATATGAGGACATTGCTGACGTCCTCATTTCTCCAAAAGCTTATAAACCACACAGAATGAGTTTATTCAGAGAGTAAAGCTGTACACAGTCTCCTGTGATGGTTGGGTTTAGGGGTAGGGAGGGGTTAGGCCAATACAATATACTGTTTGGACAGTATAAAATGAATGGAAACCTATGTAATGTACCCACTTTTCACAAAAACAAACGTGTGTGTGTGTGTGTGTGTGTGTGTACCATGAATGTAATCATGTGACCTACCAGCGTTCACTGCCATTCTCAAACACTATCCCGTGGCGCCTTGTAACGTTAGCATGGATCGTAGTGTTCATCGAATGTGCAGGTCGTTCAGGTAGCCTGCTGTAAATATAGACATGCATCTTTTTCAAACACGTTTTTCACCTACTACGGGGGTCTTGATATCATGAACCCTCAAATATGATCTTTCTCGTGTCTGAGGCCTTCTCTTAAAACCAAGCAGCATTTAAATAGCTTGCTGTAAAGACCGTGTACAAATATTATAAATTGGTCCAAATATTTTCGAAAACCTTTCATCAAGCTGCATTCTTATTTCTATAGGCCTACACATAACTCTGTATTCATACATGTTCGTTTACACACAATTATTTGTTTTTTTTATATATCAAAAAGTGGTATAAATTGTATAATTTGCATGTCCAAGTTTTATTCACATTTTTTTACATGTTGGTTACATTCATGTATATTTTTCCAATTGCAATAGTTTTTATTCTAACACGTTGTGCTTATTTGTTTACCAAAACGCTTATCTATTTCAATTTTCAACCTTTTGTTTTATGAATGAAAATTTTGTATTTCCTTTTTTACATTTTTAATGCATTTTCTTCAAATATCTTCACATTGCCACAGCACTCCTGTTCTATACTGCATATTTCCCTTTCTCCTTCTCTCTGGACTGAATGGGTAACACTGGAAGGTTTACCTAACTAGCTCAAGCTCCACCCATTAAAGGGATAATTCGCCCACAAATGAAAACGTACTTACCATTTACTGACTATCAAGCGGTTCCAAACTTTTTTTGAACACAAAAAAATACTTTGCAAAAAGCTGGAATCCACTGACATCCACAGTAGCAAAAACAAATACTTTAGAAGTCATCGGTTACAGGCTTTCAGCATTCAGCTAAATATTTTCTTTTGTTTAACAGAAGAAATAAACTTATAAAAGATTAGATTTTTTTCAATGAACTATCCCTCTAAGTGTTCCTAAGATGGATTTGGTCAAAACCAAGCCACCTACCTGAACCACTTACCTCATTGTGATGTGAACCAATCAAGCAATCAGTCGACTGCTGTAGCTGCATAGACAGAAACACGATTGTGATAAAACAACTTCTTTATTTTCTTTTGTTACTTGGTGTAGTCACTCTGTGATTTCAGGCTGAAAGTCAAATTTTGAAGTCAAGTGAGAACTACATACATATACATAAATATACAGGCAGTATGTAAACTAAGCCAACCAAACAATCAGACATTAGGATGTCCCTGAATAAACTTTTTTTTTGCAGTGAGGGACAATGGGCAGTGAGGCTCTTCCTGACACTTTCCAGGATCCTGTCATCAAGTGACCATTAATGACGGTTCACTGAAAACTCAACCCACAGGTGGCAAGAACTCAGCGCTAGAAAAACAAGGCAGCTGTAAAAATTCTATTCACCAGCTGAAAGCACCCAGTCTCTAGTGCCATTGCACACATCTATAAAGTGGCATTACATATTCCCAAGCACATTCATTTCACATGTAATACTTTGTGCCAACACACACACACACACACACACACTTGTATACATGGTTTACAGGGACTATCCATAGGCGTAATGTATTTTATACTGTAAAAAAACACTTATTATATGGCCCAACCCCTAAACACAACCCTCACAGGAAAAGTGAAACATTTAGAATGTGAAAAGACCCTGTTCAGTATGATTTTAAGCATTATGAATTACAGGGACACGAAGTGTGTCCCTGTAAACCACTTTAATAGGAGTACAACTACCCATATCATTATACAACTTGTGTCCCTGTAAACCACATAAACCTGTACACACACAAACACACACACTCAAACACAAGCAGATCAATACTCTTCACACACACCAACTCTGCAATGAATCTGAATGGACTAGCTGTTATAACCGTAGGCATGATGTGTTTGTGATGTAAAGATAGTCCTCTTAGTCTCTAGTCACAGCTCCATGAAGTCTCTGTCCAGGTCTCTGTAGGGTTCATCAATGTAGGTGGCAATGGCACAGCGTGAGCTTCTACCAGACCCCAGCAGCACTGAGACGGTCTCCTTCCAGTATGTGAAGGGAATACAAGAACTCTGGGTGGAAAGGGATACAAAAGGTAATGTCTTATTAGCTCATAAACATGACATGATTGTGTGTTTGGTTAATGGAGGCGAGAGCTCACATTCTCCAGGCAGGTGCTGTCCTTGTCTTTGTTGAGGTAGTGGTGCTGCCAGAAGCGCAGCAGGTTGTGGAAGTTGTTGAGCAGGCAGCCGGGGTATTTCTCCGAATACTCCTTCTCCCGCAGAGCGCTCAGGTACAAAGGCAACTTGCCCCGTCTCCTTGCCAGCATCAGAATCACCAGACTGGTGTTCAGGCAGCTCACATTCTCCTGGGATTGGTCAAAAATCACGGCAGTCGGTTTTAAAGGGTCAGTGATGCATATAAAAACACACATTTTCTAAGATCTCAGAAATGCAATCTCTATATTTATGCTGGTTATGAAAAATACAATATACATTGAATGCTGTTTTGGTGCCAATAGTTTTTTTTTTCTTATCTGTTTATTAAATGTTTACAGAAATAATAGGATTTTTTTACAAAAACTAGAAACAAATATTATTCCTAACCCTTCCCCATAGTCAAAATGAAATTACAATCACACACACACACACACAAAATAATAATTGGAAAATAAATAAAAATAAATTAATAAAAAATTTTAAAAAGCATAGTTAGTGTAATTTATGTATAAAATATATATTGGATCGTTTACATTTAGAAATAACACATGTACAAATTTCACATGTAAAATTAAAATCTTAACACACAGATATATATACAATGTACTCAGCAACTGAAAAACCCTAAGGCTTAGATTGACAGTCTGTAATACTCGCATGCTAAAAAAAAATCCTTCTAAATGGGTCCCATTTCTTTGAAAAAGTACTAGAATTTATCACCATTAATCGTAAACCTATTTTTTTTTTTTTACAAATGAATGTAGCTCATTGCATCTCGCAACCAGTTGTCAACATTTGGAGGACATCTTTGTTTCCATAGTAAAAGATTGCACCATCTTGCTAACAGTGTCAAAAATGCAAAAGGGTTTGCAGTACTGGTGCCAATTCTTTGCCACAGGTTTGCAAGCCCTAGCATTAAAAAAAAAATACAGCTTACCTGAGTGAGGGTTTGTACATTGATGATGCTGATCAGTCTTAAAAGGAAAAGCAACCTGTTTTCCACCTGAGCCATGTAGGACAAGAGGCGGCACTCAGAAAACACTTCAACCACTGCAGGACAAAGAAACACTGTGTTTTTAAGAATTATCTAATTTTTCCATTCATCATTCAATTACTCCAGTCTAACCTTTCACGTCTTTAGTCTCGTTCTCAAAGCGGTCCAGAGACAAGACGATACATCGCACCAGCATGTTGGAGTCCACCAGAGAGCTGTTGATCTGAGTCAGGAACATCTGAAACTGTGGTGTGAAGGTATAAAAACAGATTTGACATGTACTGGATCACTTCAGGAAATAAAAAATGTAAAAAAAAATTACTGAGTCTGACTGTAAGCCCACCTTCTCCTCAGTGGTGACGTATTTGTTAAATCTTTTGAAGGCATCGATGTTGAACTTCATGAGCTCACCAAGTAGGTCAAAGTAACTCTGAAGGACATCATGGGACTTACAGCCACTGTCGATGATGCAATAGAGAATGTGCTGAAAGAAAGAAAATTATGAAATTATTTAATATTCCGGTCACTCTTTATTTTAAGGTGCAATTCTCGCTATTGGAAAACCATTAATTACGACTTTTGTCTCAAACTAATAATTTGCTACTTATTAATCTTTATTAAGGTAGTAGTTGGGTTTAGAATTAGAAACGCCTTTAATGTTATTTTTAATCAGTTTAATTGATCTGTGCTGAATAAAAGTATTATTAAAAAAACACCAACGTTTGATTGGTACTGTATGTCACTTTACTGTATGTTATACTTTTTGTATTTACCTCTAATAAGCCTCTTCTGAGAAGGAACACTTGATCAGCATATGACGGCGTTCCTCTCAAAAAACTCTCCACTGCTCTTGCCTGCCAAAACCTAAAGCCAGTTGTAGAGAGAAATATCATTTGACCAGTCAAACACAAGATGCCAGAAACAAAGAGGCCAATAAAGGCCCCAATATTTGTACAGCTAAGTTTTTTGTGCTGCTTTTTAATTAGAATCACACTTTAATTCCTACTTTAAAGCAATATTTTTATATTTAACTTTATATTGGTCTGATTTCGTTCAAAATTTCATCACACCACTTTGTTCTTGGATTCTTCATGAAGTATATCGGGGCTTTAAGTCAAAAGAAACATACATTTAACTGAAGATCTCACCTGAATGAAGAGTCAATTGGCTCCTTCTTCATGACCGAGATTAATCGAGTAAGAAGACCTTTTTTACCATCACACACAAGGTTCCTGTGAATAAAAAATTAAGCACAGTTAATATAAACCAGTTCACCACTGTAATTAAAACAATTAAGAATAAGAAGGCACTAAAATATTATGATAGAAATAAAACAGTCCCCATGCCTGTCTGTGTTGTTCAATGCTTCCATTTCAAAGATGTTAGCATTCAGATAGATGTCACTCAGTTCATTTAGCTCCTGTCCACTTAGTAAAAGATATTTATTTCTGAAATCAAAAAAAGGCTTACAGTCAGTCTAAAGGAGGCGAAGTAACTTTATTAAAAATGTTAAATGTCAGTGTTGTTTGCATCTCACTCGTGATGATCACTGAAGCTCTGCAGGAGCCTGAGGAACTGAATCTTGAAGGAGATCTCCTGATGTAGAGGACAGAAGGGTATATGGTCATCCAGACGTAAGAGTCATTTATATACAAGTAATGAAGGAATACTTCTTACCGGACTGCAGTCACAGTTCTGGTTCTGCCGATGTAGAACATGACCAGACGGCTGCTTCCTCCAGATTAACTTATCAAATAGGTTATTGAGTCCTGGAATTAACTTGAACTCTGCCAACATTCTGTGAACCTTTGTCACAAGAGCAAAAATATCAATAAAAATCTCTTATAGAAATACAACACTGTTCAAAACTTGTTTTTGTTTTAATAAAATTAATCAGTATATTATAATGAATTCTGAAGTATCACATAACATTTAAACATGGAGTATTGATGCTGAAAATCAGCTTTGAGTCAAAAAAAATATATTTTATTTGAAAATATATTGTTGGGATGAAGATTAACAGTTAAATTAATAGTCTGGTGTGTCAGATGAAGAGAAGACTCAGAGTCGGATTTTAAATCAGAAGAACGGCTATAAATATAAAGAAGAATATATTTATATATATATATATTTTACAGAATACATTTTATTTTATAGAATACATTTTATTTATATATAATAAATACATTTATTACAATTATAAATTAAAATATTGCCCTTTTACCAAATTTTGATCAAATAAATGCAACCTTTGGGACCAAAAGAGACCACTTTTAAAAATATTGTAAAACTCGTGCAGTCATAAATTTTTTTGAGCAACAAAAAAAAAAGAAAAAAAAGATATATAATAGTGTAAAACTACAAATTAACCTGAGCCACTTCTTAGTGCATTATCCTGACATGTCGGATTTGTTAATCTTTACAGTCCCTTCAGTCTCATGGCATTACCTGATTTCGCTGTCGGCCCATAAGCAGCACACATAGCACATAGAGAACCTCCACTTTATACATGATCTCGTGCACGATCTTCATAGACTGAGGCAGTCTGTGTCTGAGTGGACTGGAGGACAGAGAGCTCTCATCAGACGACTCTGAAAGACACCAAGGAAAAGAAGTTATCAAGATATATTTATTTAGCATTTATATAATTGTCAGCAACATTGACTAGTTATGACAATAATTCATTTACAATAATTCACCAGTTTTGTCTTGAAGATAGTCCGCATATAAAATACACACAAATACATTCAAAATCACAATACAATAAAATTATTTTAAAAACATTTATTATATAGACAATTATATCAAATCTTATACCTTAAATACATTTTCTGAATTTAAAAAAAATGTCTGGTGTCATTTAAAAATGGACATTCTTTTAAAATTTGATTATTACATAAATCAAAAACAACACAAAAAAGAAGTGATTACTGTATGACCAATTTGGCTTCTTGTATATAAAACATGGTCAAATCGATTTTCAAAGTAATTAGTCAGTTAGTCAAATTATTTAGTGCATTCACTTCATATAGTTTATTATTACGTACTCATACTATTTCATTTTCCATCTGTTAAAGAAGCACAAAGTCAATACTGGCTTAATATCAGATACTGGTATTTTACATTCTGACATGTCCTTTACCTGTTTGTTTATTACCAGAAAAATCCATATTGCCTAGTATTAAGTAAATACAATATTAAAATGTTACTTAAGAGAATCCACTTGGTCTATTATACTGACGATTGTAGGGTGTTTGGTCTTCAAAGACTCAAGTACATGTAAACACGATTTTGAGTCTGTTCAAATAAAAATAAATTGCCATTGTTGCTTCTTCTCTATTTGCCGTAAAGTAAAAATAATGATCTTTCTCCAGGTATACACTTCTCAAATTGTATGAAAGGATGGAGAAAAAAAAGAAAAGAAAAAAAACAGAAGAAAAAGATCTGACCTGTACTGCTCTGCTCTGCCTCCTCTATTGCCAGCTGCATGAGAGCATCCAGCACTAGTGCATTGTCAAGCCAGCTATGCCAGTCCTCCATCTCCAGCCTGGCAGAGGCACCAGCCGCTTCCGTAACTTTCCGTGTGGCGAGTTTACAAAGACGCTCAATAAAACCTGGGATGTTCAATAGAGCCACTGCAGAAAGATCAAAACGAGCATGAGGTCATGAGACACTGCAAATTATATATCAGCTTTGGCTTCAGTCATGTTTTCTCACCCTGGTTGTTCTCAGAGCGGGATGGGCATGTGCTGGTTTTTTGCTGTGTACTGCGGGCTAGGAGCGTGTGCTTGTCATCGACACTCACGTCCGGCTCTGATATGGTGACTGACAGGATCCGACAGAAGTTGGCAAGCTGCTGCTGATTGAAGCTTTGGACCAGACTGCTCAAGTTGGGAATTTCTTCCAGCTGGATAATTTCCTATGGTTCAAATAGTTCATAATAGTTTATCAAATGAGATATATTTTATTTAAATGGCAGTTAATTGAATATTTAATATGCATATGAAATATTTAGATCATTATGTACTAAAGTACAAATAACATTTGTGAAACTCATGAAAAAACACTGTATATTATATTATATAAACTTTATATGTTATATAGCAAATATTTTTAATATATGTTAGATATTTTAAGATGTAATTTATTCCTGTGATGGCTTTAGTGTCACATGAAACGTCATAAAACATTCTAATATGCTGCTCAATAAACACTGCTTATAATTAGCAATGTTGAAAACTTGCTTCATGTTTTTGGAGAAACTATGATACATTTGGTTCAGAAATCTTTGATTAATATTAAGTAAAAAAAAATAATAATAAAAAAAAAAGATTTATTTGCAATGTAAATCTATTATGACATTATAAATGTCTTACTGGTCACTTGTGTATTGTGTGAAGACTAAAAATAAAAAATTGCTGAATAAATGTATTAAAGTTGCCATGCATTGCTTTGTTTGTTTGAATATTGCAGCATTTATTAAAAAAAAAAAAAAAAAAAGTTTTCATAATATTTATTAAAAATACCTTCCCATGCTTGAATTGACATATGTTGTCTGATGACAATATTTGTCAACACAAGGACGAGATAAATACTCACATAAGGCCCACTAATAGCAAACCACAACAAAATCAAGTCCTGTCCTAGATTTTTTCCAAGAAGCTACTCCATTCATAAACACTGCTCAGGAAAATATTATCATAGCTTTCATTTCATGCTGACTTTTTAATAAAAAAATTAAAATAAAAAAAAGCAGGACCAAACTTTTGAAGTATAGTGTATGTGCATTTGCCTTTACCTTTCGTACGCTCAAAATGTCCTCTATAAGAGTGGCAGTTTGTAGGAAAACTTTTTTGTTGGACATGAGAGTGAACAGGAACATGACGAAATCTTCTCTGGCTGCAAGGCTTTTTGTAACGCCCTCTGTCTGCCAGACCAAAGCAGAGGCCATTATTCATAAGTAAACAAATGAATTCAAACAGAAGGATTCCGTCTCAATGATTACTGCACATTTAATTGTACTTACACATATACAGCAGTTGTAAAGTACACTTAAACAATCCTTAATGAGATCATCACTCACTGAAAATAAGGAAGAAAACAGTTAATTCAATGTGAACATATCAACCAGACTTTGTTACAATGAAAAAAGTAAACAATAACAAGAGTTAGTTAAATTAAAGAGGTTTTAAGAATAGCTTGGATTTAACAATTAAATTCGCTTACGTGTGGGTGGGTGTGTGGGTACTGTGAGCGTCGGCCGCATCAAAATCTCTACAAACAACTGTAGACAAACGCTAATATATTATAATACAATGTAATATAATATAATATAATATAATATAATATAATGTAATGTAATATAATATAATATTTTGATGTAAAATAACATAATATAATATCATAAAATATAATATATAACAATATTACATAACAATAATATTATATCCGTCAAAAATGTTAATTTAAAACAATTCCATGTATTTAAAGTACTGGACCTAAGATTCAATAATATTTCAGTAGTGCAGTGTCTACTATTTTTCCACATTGCAAGAACAAACTAAAAAGTCAAGAATCTGCAACACAGCACTTGGTTATACAAAAAGAGCTCTTGCCAAAGAAGTTGTAGTGAATAACAATGTCACAATAAAAGTGGCAAGAATTACAATATTTTACTGACAGACACAAATACATAATCGTTAAACATTTTGTTATAGATTGATCTTTAGTCTATCAAAGTGACAATTATTTACAGCAAAATCTTTTGTTATACATAGATTTAGAAGTTTTATCTCTCTTTTGCAGTATTCATTTTAAACCTGAAGCTACTACAGCTTTAAAATCTAATATGTCGTTGTTATGTAAACAAAAACCATCCAGAGAAGGCATGATTCCTACTCACATCAACTCCTCCAAACAAGTCAAATGTATATGTATTAGGCAAAATCGACTCCTGTGGCATTTTCCGCTCCTCCGTGACATATGACATGGCCTCCATTGACAGTAATGATGACAGCTCCTGGACAAGCACGAAAAACAATTCTCAATCACCATCTGGGGTCTGTTTTTCGTATGTGGATTACTCGGTTAGCTGGATTTGATTATTGACCATTTGACACAATCCATGACAGTTTCATCTTCAAAACTCATCCAGGAGTTGTTGTCATAGCAACAGGTCTGCATGCTCAAACCTGCTTTCATATAAACAGGATTAGATTGTCATTTCAAGCTAGTGATCCTGAAAGCATGTACCAACTGCTGACATTTTTTTAAAAGTGCACTGCATTAAATTGGGGGAAAATAACAATATTGAAAAATAAATCTGAATTTTAAAAAATAATCTAAATCTGTTATGCAATCTACAGTCCGAAATAAAGGTACAATAACTGTCATGAGGAGGTAGGAGTTCAAAGAGAGCATCGTTTTGTACTTTTTAGTGACTAATACGTACACTTTAGCTACTACTAACACACTCTTAGGATACCAATTTAGGCCTTTTAGATACAAATGCATAGTTTATAAAGGTACCACCCCTGCTTCAGCACAGTTTCTGAGAGTGTTTGACAATAGACATGGCCAATATTCTGAGTGAGAGATTTTGTGTGTGTGTGTATTTTAAGAAAGTCAAGCACATGCAACATTGACAGCTAATATGCGGGTAATTTGATGCAGTGCAGGAGATGCAGACCACTTCTCAGGTCTCAAAATGCTTTTTCGATTTAAAATTCATTTAAATAGCCAGCTAAGTCTTATGCCAAAGGACTAAAAACTTGAATACTGTCAAATAGGAAATCCACTCTAAAAGTATAACTACTAAATAAATTCCTGAATACTTTACTCTTGACATGTGAAAATGTAAAGCCTGTACAAATAGCCTACAAAAAAATGTGGAAAGTTATTGCATAACTGATTTACCAAACCGTTTTTTCATTACTATGAATTTTGTCCCCAGCCAATCGCTGCATTGATGGTCATGATTTTGAGTCCTCGCAATAATCTCAGATCAATTCATTCTGATATTTTAATCTGATTCGCAAAGTGGTTTGAATGATCAAATTACCCAATTATCATTATTAAAATAGCGTGGATCTGCCAAATCGAAGTGAGGTATGAAGAGCGGACCCTTTATCCCTTGTTATACAAAACAATGCATTGTGTGTTAACAAGAAAGCCCCGAATACCATGACCATGCTGTGAATCTTGGAGAGATCGCTGTTAGGATGGCTGCTCTCATGAAGCCTCCTCAATAACACTGGAATCCCCTGCCATTGAGCTCTTTTGTCCCTCTCCTCCAGCAAAGCCACTGGAACCTGCATTCAATGCATCAAAAACATTGCATTATCCCTTCTGTTATTGCCATAGACTATTGTAGCATTAGAAATAGATACAACATCACAAACTTAGGTCAAACCTCACTTATTGTTCAAAAATGGGACAAAAATAAAGCTGTTACAGAGCTAGATGAAACTACATATTTTGTATCTTGCATGTACTAAGCCAGTGTTTCTCAACCATGTTCCTGGAGGACCACCAGCTCTGCACATTTCCATGTTTCCTTAACCAAACACACTTGATTCAGATCATCAGCTCATTAGCACAGACTGAAAGACCTGTAATGAGTGTGACAGACAATGGAGACATCCAAAACATGCAGTGTTGGTGGGCCTCCAGGAACGTGGTTGAGAAACACTGTACTAAGCTATTTTGACTACTATATTATAGTATAATATTAAATTACAATATATTATACTATTTTATATAGGTACTGAGATATGCTTTGATATAACTTTTCTCTTTAAAAACATAATATTATTTTTTTTTACCTTGCCATCATCACTTATCACTTATTAATAAACAACACCATCAGACATAGCCCCCCTTTCACACAGCGATACCGGTAAGTATCCAGAAAACGTCCAGAATGACTTTACCGGTGTTACACCATATTCTGTGACCATTGGAATCTGTGACTCTGGAGGGCATGGCTTTGTTTAGAATAGCTGTTTATTCATATTCAGATCATAAATGCTTACTTGCTCGCCCAGAATACATGTGTTGCTTACATGTGCGTTAAATATAGGCTACAATACTTGCGAGAACCGTACACATATCAAAACATTAATTTCTCACTGTATAGCTATTTATGTATTCTATATTAATCACGCATATATTAATATTATATCAATCATGTGTTGTTAACATGTTGGCCAACATCAAATGTACATCAAATGTATGTCTTAAGGTTTTTAGTTCGAACCCCAATGTTATTTTTCTGACAATATATCAATGTAATATAAAAATATATTAATATTGATTAATACATTCTAGCACTAGCCGACAATTACAATTTCACATATGAACAAAAACATTTATTCAAGAACAAATATAAAATAGCTAAATTAATTATAATCAAAATATTAATCTGAGGGAAGTAACACAACTGGATTTGTAGTAATATAAGCTATCAAATTAACTGAATCCATCAATTATTACTGTATTAAAACAAACTCCATAACAAGCAATGAGTGTGTTAAAGTTCTTATCCATTTAATTGCATATGAATGACTGATGTATTAAAAGTGCCATAGATTTCTTATAACGATAATAAAGTTGAATTGAACGGGGTAGTTGTTTTAAATGCATTCTATTAATAATCCCTCAAAACATTTACAAAATATTCTCATTTTTAAACCTACACTAATAGCAGTTATAGTTGGACCTGTTTTGCCCCATAGTTCAAGAATGATTCAACTACATAATTATGAGTAGCAGGAAGATAGTTATACATAAAAAAGTTATTTTTAAATTAAATCCACCAACGCCACATTTGTCATCTAGCGTTACACAACACAATTCAATAAATGTTCTGTATTTCAGTTTAAGAGGTATGTTAAATTGAGTGCTGTTCAGGCCCTCGTGTGTAAACAGTGTCAAAAAAAGGCTTTGTAGGCCATTTAGGCATTTATGTCATTTAAAATCTCACCTGTGATCCCCTAGTTAACCCCTCGCCGGTGACTTGGCCTTGTCGAATTTTATGAAAAATGTTTTTGCATGGTTTTCCTTTGCTTGTTTGGGTCCGAGAAAAGCCAGAGCCTCTTGTCGCCATTGCTGTTCCTCTGACGTCCTGACGTTGAGAAGTTTCCACGAAACCAGCGGGGGGAGATGGAGCTGCTGCTGCTCCCTGCTGGACTGGAGAAAAACAACAACCTGTGGGAAATGAGGAGCTCTACTGTACAAATAACAGGAATCCTGTCGCCTCACAGCAAGAAGGTTGGTGATTTGAGTTGGCATTTCTGTGTGGAGTTCTCCCCGTGTTGGCGTGGGTTTCCTCCGGGTGCTATAAGTGAATTGAATAAACTAAATTGGCCGTAGTGTATGTCTGTGAATGAGAGTGTCTGTGTAAAACATATGCTGGATAAGTTGGCGGTTCATTCCGCTTTGGCAACCCCTGTTGAATAAAGGGACTAAGCCAAAGGAAAATGAATGAATAAATGTTGCTGTCCACTTGTGAGGCTTCTCTCCTTCACTGGGACATCATATAGGATAGTCTAGTATTTTCAAAACTGCTTTATTATTTTTCTTTGTTGCTCTCTTGGAAGGTCATTATACAATATAATTTTCATACGATACACCCTCCGATATTTTAACTGGTTGTCAACAAAAAAGAAAAACTTATTTGTGGATTGATACTATTAAATGATGATACAATTAAATAACAAAAGAAAAAAATATCTTAAGACACATTTTTCTTTAGTTTTAAACAACAGCACCACAGCCAACAGCAACTATTACATCACAAATAAACAAAAAACACAAACAAACAATAATAAAAATAATAATAATTCTAGTAAAGAGTAATATTTGGTTGTTAGCTCGAATGCATGTACTATTAAATCACAAAATGTAAAAATCGAAGTGTAACTTTTGAGTTTGAAAAAACAACAACAATAATAATATAAATAATAATAATACTAATAATAATAACAATAATAATAATATGCATGTACTAATCACAAAAAAAATTAAATCGGGTTTATATAAAGCTATATATAATATAATTTTATTATGAATAATTAAGATTTTTATATATATATATATATATATATATATATATATATATATATATATATACTTTTTAACAGTTTAAACAAAACTTACAGAATAAAATAACTTATAAAATAATTTAAAATATAGAAATGTTTCTTTAAATGCTTGGCATCCAGTATAGATGAATATTGTATTGCATTGTAATTTATAGTATGCATTTGTAACATAGATTATGCATAGATATATAGATAATGTATAGAAATAATTGTTTTTTTCCTGATCCACCAGCATTTACTGCACACACAACACAAATAAACATGGAGGTTCCTGTAGTTTTCCCCCATTTCAGGGCCTCATCTGACCATGACTTCATCTTTTCGGCAATGATGAATGGAGGCCAAGCACACAATCGCATCATCAGAGGAGATCAAAGAGACGATACAGACTAAACGCACACCCTCTGAGAAGATAAAGCACAGCGAGGAAAGAGAGACGTGTGTCTGTGCTCATGCCCTTCCTGAACACACACAGCGGAGGACGACAAAAACCAGCCCGGAGTCGAGGAAATGGGTGGTTCTGAATCGAGCCCACAAAATACTCCAATTTACTGGAGCTGGAAAGGGAGGAGGGAAGCTGCAGACTTGAAAACACGCTCAAAGAGTCAATACACTCTATTCTGTTGACCTCTGCTGGATTTGGGTCACGTTTGGTGAGTTTTACCTTCATTTGATCTTTTTTGTGTAAAATAAAAAGGGGAGACACTAGCAGCAAGACCTGCCATCTTTGGGATTTGGGGGGCTTTTAGGCTTTTCTTTACTTTTTCAGACTAATAGTTTCATTTTTAAAGGTTACTTTTATAGCAGTTTATGATATGACAACAAATGTTTTATGTTACTTTAACTTATTTTAATAATTTAAACTTAATAGTTAATAAACTTAATAATAAACTAAATAGTTTTGACAATTTTTTAAAGTTACTCAAAATTGTAACTTAATATTTTTAATCAGTTTGACCGCAGTGAGTTGAGATGACTAGAAATTCACTTGATTTAACCAAAAATGTAGGTATAGCAATCTGCAAGGAACACTTGGAGTTACATTGTGTTGTTTTAGTGTTCCCTTTGTTTTTATGAGCAGTATATTTTTTCATTGTGTAGATTAGATGTTAATTACGATACGCATTTTGGCCGTTTGAGTTTTTCATCCTGCCATAAATCTCATTCAGCAGCGCTTGCTGTACATACCCCAAGCTTTATCGTTTTACCCAGATCTATATTCTGAAAAGATTTACAGAAGGATATGTCCATACATAACTTGCCTGATTATATACAACACTTTATTCTACAACAAAATGTCTTTTATTTTCTGCCTGTTCAGTATTGTCTGAATTATGGAGTGATAAAAAGAGATGACTCTGATATGTGGTAAATAGAATAGAAATATGTCTAATATGTTAAATGAAAATAGAATTTCAATCCCAATGTTCAGATTTTTGTGTTAGGAATGTATTCAAATTAGCTTGGTTTAATTAAACCAAGGCCTTATTTGCATATTTAACCATGACATTTGAGAAAACTACAAAAAAGGCTAATTCTTACTGTATTCAATCAGATTTTTTTACCCTACTCACTAACAGTTTCTTAACTTTATAAAGCTTGAATCTAAAATACGGCAACATAGCATATACTCTACCACTTCAAACTCTGCCGTGACAATGAATTGTTGTTTTTTTTTAAACAAAAGAACTTGCTAATTCATGCGTGAACGTCCTCTTATCATTTGACCATAGTCGGACGTCTATGAAATAACAGTTTTGTTTGTGTGAATGATTGAAGACTGCTTATGAGAATATGACTGTTCCCAAGGCTAGCTCTGACCTGTGAAAAAAAAACACACAACAAGAATGCAGTGAGTCTCAAGACTGAGAAGAGTCTGAAAGAGTGCCTTCATTTCTGATCTCTCAACTTCTGCCATAGTTAGTTTCCTTTTATTTTTACTTCCTGCCCTTTTTGGCAAAAGCATTTTTTTGTTAAACCTCTTGTGCCTACGAAAAAAGCCTGAGGGGAACTATACAATCATGCAGTTGTATCTTGAACCCTTTAGTTAGTATAACACATCAAACAACAATAGGATTCGATTATTCATTATATAATAGTACTTTATGCAATTTATTATATTCATTTTCATGTATTTGATTAAATATAATGCAAGTATGGATTATTATGTAAAAAAATAGTATAATATTCTATAATATATAATAATAAATATATAAAATTTTTTATACAACAGTTCTGTCTGGTTCTTAATTCTGATTAGCTGATAGCCGTGCGATATTCTGCCAGTAACAGCACTTGACCAGCCTCTTAACCCTTCACCCTTGTGTATTACTCCGCCCACATACAGCAGCAAGCTGAGGACACTCTACAGTTTGACAAATATTGGTGCTGTTGGGCAACATAATGTACTTTTGAGGCTCTTTTAGTCGAGAATGTAGCTGTTTAGATTGCAACTATGCAGTTTATTTATAAGAATAGTGCCTATTTTAAAATATTTATAATTTCTGAGAGACAGCGCGTTGGTGGTCATTAGCCTGTCTTAGAGCAAAGACGATTGACGTTGTCTATCCAGAAGACAGGAACGCATAATAAGCCCTTTAAGAAGATTAAAACAGCGTAATTTCTATCTACAGCTGATCAAATCATTATTATACTGGTAAGTGACATTCTAAGTCGATATCTCTCTCTTGTATGTTGTAGTGCTGTATTTATACCATATAATTGTAGTGTATCGAGTGTGAGATGGGAGTCGCATATCAGTAATGTGTGCTGTGGTGGCAGAAAGAAAGAAGAAATGCCCGCATGTGTTTAGCGTTTTTCCTTATCGCAGACACAACAGCAAGCTGGTAGTAATTGCGCTGCTTTTTCAAGGTTAATTATTGTGATATTCCGATTGCAACAGAGAAATACTGTAAACTGTAATAGACTGTAATACTGTAAGGAGATATCTCTGCAGATGGATGGCATTTCATGTCACATTCAGCCATATAATCTTAAAATGTCAGCAAAATCACCTTTTCTGTCATCACTTTAGACAAATACACTAGAGAATCATTCAACACTAGCTCTAAAGTGACGTTGGTGAATTAGACACTGTTCTGACATCAGCTGCAGATGTGAATGAATGGTGGAAGAAAGTAGTTCCTAATACAAAAAGGTTTTTAGACTCTCCGTGTTTCATTTTCTTTTTTATATACATTATGCCATCGAACTGTTGTATAAACGCAATATCACTGGTGGGAAGCTAAGGCACTCGGCCGCAACTCACGCATCCCACTAGTGCCTGAGGCCTCGTGCCAACGCACGCCTCCCACCAGTGCTGATATACAGGCATATCGCACTGCTACTCGTGTGATTTTGCTTGTATAGACAACGTCAATCGTCTTTGCTCAAAGACAGGCTAATGGCCGTTCAATCCACTTAAATTTGTAAAAAGTAAAACCAGTTAACTTAATTCCTTCATGTTGTCCCAACACAAATCGATTACTTTAACTTAATTTATTTCACAAATTTAAGTGGATTGAATATAAAACAATTAAGTTGTTTAAAAAAATACCTCAGAATTGTGTTGATTCAGCTCATTTTAAATAAGTAGTTTAAACAAGCAGCACATAATTTTTTGATTGTACTTTTTTACATTACTTTCCTTAAAAAGCAACTAATTTAATCACTCTTTTTTAAAAAGTGACTTAAGATTGTAATATATTAGAAGTAACTTTACCCAACACTGCTTAAATGTTAAGTTTTGAACATTATTAAAGTGTTTTGATTCACAGCACAAAACGCAGAGATGAGTAAATGTGAGTTGTTGGCAGGTTCAGTTGTTCAGCATGGCGTCTCTTCTGATGTTTGTCACCCTGCTTCACCTCATCACTCTGGCGGTTCTCTTTATTGCCACCATGGAGAAGGTGAGTATGCCAAACCTTTTACAACCAACAATTCCTCCAAAAAGTGTGTTAATTTATTAGAGAATAGTGTGTTATAGATCTAAGCTCACTGCTGCATGTTTAATTTTCTGTGTGATTTAGTCCTGGTGGGTTTGGGACAACATGGAAAGCTCAGACCTGTGGTACAACTGCCGGTTTGACAACGAAATTGAGAACTGGCTCTGTGCCACTTCAGAAGAGACGGGTAAACAAACCATTTTTAAAATATTAGAAGCATCACCTTTCATGGTCAGAGTTGAACAGAAAAGTCTTGATGTTTTGTTTCCACCAGAGTGGCTTCAAGCAGTCCAGGTTCTGATGGTGCTGTCGGTGGTTTTCTCCTCCATTTCATTCCTGATTTTCCTGGGACAGCTCTTCACCATGTCCAAAGGAGGACTCTTTTACCTCACCGGCATCTGCCAGGCTTTTGCCGGTAAATGCTTCCACTTAATTTGCCTTTACTCAAGGTTTCAGCTTCTGCCAAGATAAACAAAACTCTCAATTCAGTCATTATGAAGTCAAGGAAAATCTTTTGGAAATAATTTTTGGGCTTTTCACACCTTCCTTCTCAAGGTATTGTGAAGCGTGTAGTTCGTCTTTGCTGTTAAGAAAAGCAGCTGGTTAGGCAGCTCATGAACCATTGCTGGTTATTTGCTGGTTTAAGCTGGTACTGACCAGTACATGACCAGCAAGAACCAGCTTAAACCAGCTCTTGTTACAAAAAGACTTTTTGCCAACAGGGTTTTAACTTTGTGAAAAGAAACATAACCCATTTCAACTTGTGGCACATTTCACTTTTGCCACTGAACACAGCAAAAGAAAGTGTAATTTGATGGTAATAACATAGACCTACATCACAAATACAGTAGTTAACATTTGAAGTGTTTCAAAACCTTTAATCAAAGAGGTCCTAAAACTATTAAACAACACCCATTCTTGTCTTTGTCTTGTCTTTGGCCCCCTTTAAATGTTGACTACTGTATATACCACATTCTTGGTGAATTTGTATTTACCACATTGTTAATAGGTAAATGGATGGCAAAGAAATTATGAGCTTGTGGCATCCTAGTTGGCCTATGTTGTCAGGAAGGTTACTGGTATACAGTATGTTGTGTGATACCATAGAAGAACCATTTGTGGTTCCTCAAAGAACCTTTCAGTGAACAGTTCTTCAAATAACCATTTTTTCTGCGAAGAACATTTTAATGATCTAAAGAACTTTTTTCCATTAAAAAAAAAAACATTTGTTGGATGAATAGATTATTTGGATGTTACAGACCATCAATGCCAATTAAGAGTGTAAAGAACATTACACACTTGTAATCTAAATCAGTTTAGATCCGCTTTTTACAGGGTAATAAATTCTGCTACGCATCAACCCTTTATTGTTACGTTTATAGTCTGAAAAGCCACTTGTAGTAGTCACTTTATCTAATTATCTAAAAAATTATCTAAATCTAACTAAATTGACCATGGTTTTGCTATACTAATCGTTTTAAGCATGCCATTTTGTAGTGAAATTGTGGCTAAACAAATTAAAGTGTATGGCAAAAAAAACCCAAACACATTGTGTATTTTTACTATACTAAAACCATGCTTCATTTTCATAAGCACTTGAGATTTGCTGCCTTCTATTGATGCCATGTTAAAAGCGCCAGTTTCTGGCCGATGGATTATTTATGTCCCAAAACACACAAGACATTTAACACACACACTGGTTGTATTGTTGAGCAGTTAAAGATCTGCAGTGTTTGAAATGGTGTCCCTCTGACCCTTTCTGTCTCCCCTCAGGCCTCAACGATTTCACCGCTGTTCTCATTTACACTCTGCACAACAAAGAAATTCTTCAGGACATGCACGAGTTGAGTTCGGGACACTTCGGGTTCTGCTTTTTCCTGGCGTGGGTCTGTGTGCCTTTGCTCCTGTGCAGCGGCATTATGTACATCCATCTGCGTAAAAGGGAATGAACATCCTGAAAAAGAGGAGAAGCCACACAATTTTTGCTGTTGACATACTCCACTGAGCGATTATACACTTCACCGTAGCACATTCGCTTATTTAGACTGTGTTCAGCCACATATAAATACAAGCGGCTGAATTATAGCCAAGACACAGGCCGCGTAAACGATCAGCACTACTTCGTTAACTCTTAAAGGGCAAGCATGACAAATAGGCTTATATCTGATTAGCCAAATTATATGCAATTTAATAATAAAAGGGGCCGAACGACTTAAATCTCATTACAGTCTGAAGGGATACTTGTATGGGGGTATCTATACGCTTAAACTTCAAGATGTATTTTTCTAAATAAATTTGATCAAGTCATTAATGTCTGTTTTCAATTTCATTACGGCGGTAAATCAGAAAAATATTCTTCAAATACACTGCACGACGGTCGACTCCACAGACCTTGGGAGTGCATGACAAACTCATGACTCCAGTTTGTCGACTAATAGCTTCCATCACGCCGTCTAGCATGAACTTACGACAAACAAAGCTTTCAAAAACAAACTGATTCCCGAAATGTAAAGGTCTCTTATTTAAAGGGCGGGAAAAGCCCCCGAGGATATCAGCACCTGGTAATGGCAACACTCAAAAATAAAGCGCTCTTCAATGCCAGACAAAGGGTTTAATATCATGTTCACCACAGCTCACAATCACACAGTATGTCCAGAAATATAATCAGTTGCTGCATAGAATACAAGAAAGCCGCTGATATGTTCACCAGCAGCAGCGTTTGAAACTGAAGTCAGCTCTTAGCCAACCACCTCATCGTTATTTTTTTATTTAATAATCAAGCAAAGTTAATATAACAATAAAAGAAAACAAAATAAAGCCTCAGAACTCATAAAAGAAAAAAACGTTTTGTAAAAAAACAATTGATCATAGACAGCTGAGGTTGATCTTGGAGGTCAGCGTTACGGGGATTGAATATAAGGCTACTTCCTTTTAACGACAAACATTTCTTTCTTTAAGTTTTTCTTTTTGTGAGAAGAGTTAAAGAGATGAATCACAGAATGAGGAATAAAACCGAGGAGGAGGAGGTAAAGCAGGAGCAACTGAGGTAAAAGCATGTCAAAACTCTTCTGAAAGCTCTTTATTCAAATCTGAATATATATTCAGCAGTTACTCTAAAACCGTAAAACTTGTTGGATCTTCGCTTCGGTTCTTTTCCCTTTAACTATATCACAGTGCGATTGCTTCCCATTCATCTTCCGATTCTCTTAGCCTGAAACATCCACCACCCCCCAAAACTGTCACAGAGGAATAACATATCACTAAAGAAAACTAAATAATGTAATTAGAAGTCCTTTCAGTCCAGATTTCTCCAACTCCAGAGTGCAGGCCAGTGGACGGATGGCGCTGTCACTTTAGCCGCTGCACGATGACGGCGTTCAGCAGGTTTGCTTCTTTCAGCGTCAGGCTCTCGTCCGTCAGCTCCTTGTTGGGGAAGGTGGTCATGAGAACGAACTCGGTGGCAGCCAACGCAGGTCGTGCACTAGCCACAAACTGACGCACATCAGACACCCTGAGATGGAGAAAGATGGAAGCAATCAGTCTTGAGGATGAATTTCATGCCATTGGGTAGTGTGAAATTGACAAATTACATCTTGATTTTGGTTTCTGTCATTTTTTCTGCTGAGCGCAGATTAGATTTAGGCCAGTAAATCGATAAGGATGCACTGAAATTAAAATTCTACACCAAAAATTCAGGATGTGCTTGGCCGAAACTGCTTTGTAATAATTAGTTTTATATTTTATTAAATATTATGTGCAAGACATTTTACATGTAACTCAATAACGCAAGTTATATGTATTTTTAAAGGCAATAACCACATTTTTAACAGTAAAATTTCATTGACCAATTCACGAGGCATTATTTTACATTATTTATGTCTTGCGATGACAGCACAGTAACACTAAATGCAAGCAGCAGGAACAAGTATACCTTGAAATGTCCTTTTGGCACGTCATTTGAGCAGACTTAGTATGTGCGGATCGTGCAAATACCCAGGTACATGAGTGAATATCCTCTTTTTCATTTTGGTTTATATTTAGCCTTTTTTCCTTAATGCCAGTCTCAGCCAATAAAACCTGTTTTCATAACACACTCACTGAATTGTTCAGTCAAACGAGTCAACTGGCTGATCCATTTAGAAATTAAGTGGCTAGTTCACCCAAAAATTTACATTTATTCACCATTGAATTTTATTCTACTATTGAACACAAAACAACAAGTTGAATTTTTTTTTGATTTCTACACTATAGAAATCAATTGCTTTATTTACCCCCAACATTCTGCAGAATATCTTCTTTTGTGTTCAACAGAAGAAACTCAAATGAGTTTGGAACACGTGGACGGCGAGTAAATGATGGCTTTTCTATTCTAGAACTATTCTTTATGAACAGATTACCCAGTCATTGGCTCATTCAATTATTGTCTGAAATGTAAATTGCATGATGTAGAATACGAGTTTGTTGAACTGTTTTTTCCTAATATCGTATGAGTTTGTCACACATGAGTTTGGGCTCATGCACAGCTAAAATATATCTATAAATAATAATAACAAAGAAAAAATAAAAATATTACATAGTCATTTTAACAGGCAAACATTAAATGCTTTTTAGTTTGTTGTTTTTGTAAAGTGAGTGGCATAATGTCAGCTAGCACATCGTTAAAACAATTATTACAATATTATTGTAGATTAAAAAGATCACACACTCCTAACCAACTACGTTGAAACTTGTACCTGTGGGTGTGGTTGAACTTCTGCACCAGCCGTCCTCCGTCAGCCAGTCTGATCTGGATGCTGGTGATGGGTTGAGAGGTGTCCACGCTGATGGAAGCACTGGCCTCTGCTTCACTGGCAGCCTGGTCCTGTGGGCTTCTCTGGAGAGACACCAGCTCTGGAGTGGCACTGAGAGATGATGGGGGACAATTAGGATCATGGCCAAGTTTGAACACTTCACTTAATTTACAATTATCATAGAAACAAACATTCAAAATATACAAATATACTTATAATTATATATTATAATAAATAATTTCATTAACAGTAATAATTGATATAGTTAGCTAGCTATCTGACTAATTATGCATTTAAGTATGGTTAAAATACCCAAATTAAGGATAACCCCTTAAATTATTAACTTAAACTTAAAGATTACCTTAAATAGTCAAAAATATTAGCATTGTAATTTTATAGTTGAACATTTAAAATGATGATTATGTAGACCTATAAACGAGGGACAAAAGATTTATTTAATTCTAACCCTAACCAAAAACATAAACCCAGCGTATTTACCAACAATAAATTCACTGCAACAAACCTCAGATGAAGCAAACAGGCATTCATCTATTGCCCCCCTGTGGTAAAAAACATATACTGCATCTGGGAAAAATTATACTGCACATCATGTACAAACTAGGAATGAGGATAGCAGATCATTCATACACACAATGAATAGTCAATAATGAGTATAATATTTTTGAAGAGACTTTATGCCAAAAAAGGATTAAAATTATGAAAAAATTATCTAACAATACATCTTGTCCAACAGAGAAATCAGTCAAAGATGCAAGTCAGCATTAGGGATTTAGTAATTTTGTAATCCTGAAGTCAGCATGTGTAAAGAAAGAGTAAAAGTGGGTGAAATGAACAATGAAAAGAAAGATTTTTCTAACCTGCCGAGTTTCTGCCCCTCTCCAGTAAAGGCTTTGAAAGCAAGTCTGGGTTTGGAGAAATCTTCATCCCGATGGTCCTCCATGTCTAGGTTTACCTGCCCGCCTCTGAAGCGCTGCCTCAATTCCAGAGGAATCTCCCTAAGAGAGACAACAAGAAAGAGCTTTAGTGTTGTTGTATCTATTCTAATTTGACTACCTGGTTAGAAGGCCATAAGCTAAATGAAAGAAGCAGAAAAAAAATTTGATGCTTTTGAAAATAGCTTGAAGAGAACATTACTGTAAACGTGTGAAACTGCAAACTTTTTCCATGCACATATCAATTTCAAAATTATGGACTTTTCAGTTTTTTATAGTGATACAACAAACTAATGTAAAGAAGAAAAAAAAACTCAAAACATTTACATTTCAATTTGCACATAATACAGCTCTAAAATACAATATTGTCTATAGTATTATAGCTGTATATACATTTGTCAATTTAAATATTTTATCATCTGTGTTTTGTCTGTCACTGCTGTTCTGTTGTACTGTGAAAAATTTGGTCACAAAAACAAATTCCTCGTATTTGTAAACACACCTGGCAATAAAACTCTTTCTGATTTAAAATACAGCAGCACTTACCAACGCCAAACTGCACAGTTCATTCATATCTATATTCTGAAGGTTTTCAGAGGAGTTCATTATAAACATTATTATATTACAAAGACTTTATTTTACAAAAAAAGTTTAGATTTTCTGGCTTTTGGCAGTACAGTATTGTCTAAATTGTGAAAAAAGCAATTGCAAAATTCCATTCGTGACTGTAATGTCAAAAAAAAATAATAATTTATTAAATCTGCCATAATCCAATGTTCAGATTTGTGTGCTAGAAACCTATGTAAATTAGTGCATATTTAAATAAACAATGCCTCATTTGCATATTCCGACATAATATTTTAGAAAACTTGTAATACAAAATATGTCTGCAATTCTTAAAGTAATCAATCAACTGGGGCTTTAAGTTGAAAACTATTAGACATTTGCTTTGAAACTTCAATCAAATCAGTATCTGTTACCCAAATGTCAGTGCATGAGCTGCTCACCCTCTGCGGATGGACTCCAGGAAGAGAGCGTTCTCAGGATCACTGTAGGTCCTCAGTTCTCCTTCATCAAGACTAAAGCCGGTCTTCCAGAGCTTCAGCACCACATGCACCTGCTGACACAGCACATATCACTGTAGCAGAAGCCCCCATATGTGTGTATGTATGTATGTAAATGACATTAGCAGCCTCAGGCTAAGACTCACATCTTGTGAACTTCCAGACTGTCTCCTGGCTCCTGACACATAAGTCGACTCCTCTTCTGGTGCTGCACCCAATCGATAACCACCACCACCAAATGGCTATAATATGAGTACATACAGAGAAAACAAAAGCACATTAGACATGAGCACACCACAATAAGCAATAGAGGATGGACTACCTTGGACTTGCTGGATTCTCCAAGTCCTTTGCCAGCTTTGTCAACAGGAACTGCCCCATGCTCCTTAGCCCCTTTAAACAAGTCCTCAATCAGCTCATTTGAGTTCTTCTTTTTGGGAGGACCAACAATCTGTTGGCCACTGCGTTCTGAGCCACCGGCAAAAAACCTGCAGGACGAGAAGTCGTCTGATGTTAATCAACAAAATCGTAATCTTTGTTTAAAAATGACATTACAAGACAATGTTTGGACTTTTGAAGATGAAATTTAATTGTAACTTTAGAAAAACATCCTCTTTAGGAAAATCAGTGACAGTAGGGTCTTGAAAAGTGACACAATAAATCTATTTATAAACAACAACATTTCTAATTTTAGTATAGCCGTACAGCAGCTGCAGAGAAATCAAATCTCAGATTTTCAAAATGCATTACTATTCTCTCCTGATACTCGATTCTGAGGTACGTTTTTAACAGCAGATGACACAGTAAACAGCCATATTATTAATACATTTAGAAGAGGTTTAAGCGAATTACAAGAGTGTTCATAGTGAGCTGTGTTTACATTAATCTCCTGACACAAAAGCCAACTTAAATGACTCAGCTGAACGCACAAGCATTCTTCCTCATGAGAATCTGAGTGTATGGTTAAAAACTAGCCCAGATCGCCATCTGCAGTTAAAAACTAATCTCAGAATCGATTTAATAGAGAACAGCTATTCATTTGGAAAATCTCTAATTCTTGAATGATTTTTCCTCACAGCTCTATTCAGATACAAACTGAAAGACTACATATTCAAACTCCATTTGTTTCCACAGGATAATTTAGATGGATAGCAAAAAGTTAAAATAGCTATTTAAAATAAAAAACCTAAAATACACGATTTATTTCATAATCCAGCTTTTTATCCAGCAGTTACACAATCCAGCTTTTTGAGCAAAACATTCAAATACTTGCAAAACAAAATTCAATTAGTGCAAAATTTGTCAGATTACAACAACAAAGGCCAATTCACACCACACTGACAAAAACATAAGACACTTTGTCTGGTTTTGTCCGACAAGGGTGTTATTCCCATCTATGTCTGTCCATCTGTAAGCAACAGAAACATTTATCACTGTTGTAATCTCACCTAAGAACATTGTAACCAATCAAACAGCCTTGGCCGTGCTATTAATGATCCCATGTGAATCTCTAGATTCAATGTTTTATTCTGATTTTTGCACTGGGATTTAAACTCACTTTATTTACATGAGGGCAGAGAAACAATGGTGTTTGAACTGCATGGCATGTTGTTAACATTTACTAAACTCTCATTATTACAGTACACAGAGGCATATCCAGATTGTCATTCTATGGTACCTTCAAATGGATGTTGAAAATGATATGATGCATCAACAATAAACCACATAATAGTTTTTAACTGGTCAAAACAGTCAGCTATTTTCAAGACAAATGTTCAGATAAGTGTTCAAGTGACAAATACTGTAACTGTGAACTGCATGGATCAATAGTTGTTAGTAAAATCAGTATTGTCAATCTTATCAGTGCTTCCCAGATGAAGATCATTAGAAAGTGGACTTCATGGTTGATGACTTTAGCTGTCATTAGGTGTAAAAAAAAAAAAGTTAATACCTCTGGCCTTCCTCATCACCACTCTCATCATCATCCTCATGCATCAGATCTCTGAAGGATGTCACTCTGTGTTCACTAAAATCAAATGAGACGCCATTAAACACAGCACACTCTTATGACATGAACCATACAATGTATCATAGAGAGGTTCAAATGGTTTATGGGTATAGCTGTGTAACCTGGGCCCTGTAGGTCGTGTGACAGATCCAGACTCTGGCTGAGGAAGAGTGGCAATATCATCATCTCCCCCATCTTCAAAGAAATTAGCAAGAGCAAGCTAAAAACAGACCAAAGAAAGAGCTGTCACTTCATTCATACACTGACACGCCGCTGGAGAACAAAAAAACATCCATTATATACATTAACTAATTAGATAATTCAGATTAATATTATCAACGACTAAGAAATAACACATTTTAAGATGTTTCAGGACGAAACTAAATCAACCACGAATGTAAACATGGGTATTTACCTAGAAGGCCAAAGCTGCTAACTTACAGCTTAATTTTGTATGTAAAACACTCCGGGAATGTCTAAAAATCTGAGCTTTAAGGAAATACTAAGCGGCAAATCCCAAAGCGTGAATAGCGGCATTTGTGATTAACTAGATAAACCAGTTTAAGAAAGTCCTGATGATTTTAATCAGGAGTGACTTGCACATTTTGTTAGCCGGTTACAGCTCTGACTGGTCCCAGTGCAGGCTTAAAGTCTCCTGAATTCTCGCTCGCAGAGCTTTTGATTTACAGCACAATCCCTCATTGATAAAGTGTCCGGTGAGCTGCTGACCTGCAGGTCCCAACCGGCGGACTCCAGGAAGAACCGGGCCCTCTCTTCATCAACATCAGTAACAGCGACGAATCCCCTCACCGCTTCTTCCCGCTCCGCCATTTTGATGTGTGACGCTGAGAAAGGATCCGACAAAACACGGAGCAAACGAAAACTGGTTCCGCCGTTTTGGAGCACAAGTTTCAGACGATTTTGTTTTCAATTTGAACTTTTTTTTCGAATCGATTTCTTAGTTGAAAACAGCTATTGTTTGATTTTAAAGTTTTATATTATTCATCAAAAGAGCAAAAACATATAAAACTGAAGGATGAAGACTGGCGCTACTGATGTCGAACAGATATAAATGACATTTAAAGTATTTTCACATATAAAAAAATAGTTGCTTTAAATTTAATTTGTGATAAAATAATTATAATGAAATAAATTACGCCTCAGAGCAGAAGAGACTTCTTTAACCAAATATTTTCCAATATTCTGACTAGCAGTGTATATTTATTAAGTAGCTTATAAGTTGGCGTTATTTATATTGTATTATTGCAGATATTAGTATTTTTTTGCAAATGTAGGGAACAGAATTAAAATTTTGTATGTTATTTTTGTATTTTTGTTTAGCATCTTAGACCATTTGTATATGTATTAACCAGCAGATGGCAACACAGACCCTTCTGCATGTCAACATTTTATGGCCCATTATTAATATGCAGTACATTTTCAGGTCCACATCATGTACCCGTCATGTGGTATTGAAAAAGCTGTTAGTACAATTGTGCCATATATTATTAGCTAATTCCTAATGCATCAGCTGGTCCCTCTCTGAGTTCTGAAGCATTCATGTTAGGTATAATTACAGAAGAAATAATGTGAAATAAATAAACAGAAATTCAACCCTATGCTTTAATCAATACTTAATTAAAGTAAGTGCATAAGCATTATAGAATTATTTATTATTATTATTAAACTAGGTCGGGGCCTCACGCAGTGGATAGCACGTTCGCCTCACAGCAAGAAGGTCGCTGGTTTGAGCCTCGGCTGGGTCAGTTGGCGTTTCTGTGTGGAGTTTGCATGTTCTCCCCGTGTTGGTGTGGGTTTCCTCCGGGTGCTCCGGTTTTCCCCACAGTCCAAAGACATGCGGTACAGGTGAATTGGGTAAGCTAAATTGTCCGTAGTGTATGAGTGTGAATGGGAGTGTGTGGATGTTTCCCAGTGATGGGTTGCAGCTGAAAGGGCATCCGCTGCGTAAAACATATGCTGGATAAGTTGGCGGTTCATTCCGCTGTGGCGACCCCAGATTAATAAAGGGACTAAGCCGAAATGAAAATGAATGAATGAATGAACTAGGTCGCTGGTTCAAGATCCGGCTGGTTTAGTTGGCATTTTTGTGTGGAGTTTGCATGTGGCGTGGGTTTTCTCCGGGTGCTCCGGTTTCCTCCACAGTCCAAAGACATGCGCTATAGGTGAATTGAATAAACGAAATTGGCCGTAGTGTAAGAGTGTGAATGTGAGAGCGCATGGGTGTTTCCCAGTACTGGGTTGCAGCTGGAAGGGCATCCGCTGCGTAAAACATATTCTGGATAAGTTGGCGGTTCATTCCACTGTGGCAACCCCTGATAAATAAAGAGACTAAGCCAAAGAAAAATGAATGAATGAATGATTATTATTAAACTATAATATTTGCATAAGCTGCTGGAAGGACATCTGCTGCATACAATGATTTCGCCCAGGAAAGCTTTTACACACCAGCAGACAATCACTTATTTATTGTGTGACCTGGATTTGGATATTTCCCTCTATATTCATGTATTAGCCACTGCTGATTCAAATGTCCCTAAACAGAGGCAAAATATGTGCCAAATAAGTTTTGGGAGGATGTAATTCAGCACATATTGTTTCTGCAGTTGCTTTGTAGTTTGTTTTGAAGCTGGTTTGATCTTCACAGATAATCAGGTTCTGACTAAACACCAGAGCATCGCTGTCATCATTCAGCCCCAAGCTTTCCTTTGCTATCATACTCACCGCAGCTGCTGCAAGACAGCAATATGCCCTCAAATGTAAGAGCTGGGTTTTTAATCATCTTGCGGGGCCTTAAGGCAATTGAACACATTTTTTATTTTTATATGCATTATTGCTCTTCAGAAATGTGTCTCCTCTTTCTGAAGCTACTTGGATCTTGAGACTGGATGTTGTAGATGTATCCACAGAAACATCAACATAATGGAAGGCATTATGCAATATGTTACATAACATTTCCAGATATGGGGACTTAATGCTTATATTTTTTGATATGTCTATTAAAACTCTATATTAGATTATTTTACTTTCATGAACACCAGGAAAAATATAGAAACTAAAACCAAGTAAGCTTCGAGTAACAAAACTCAAGTTAAAATGCTATAAATGGTAGATGGAAATAAACAAAATATATTCAAACAAACATTAACTTAATTATTTTAGCTACACGCTGCAAAAATGATATGAAAAATGTCATGACAACAAATGTTTTTATGTTATTTTAACTTATTTTAATATGTTAATCAGGTTTCAACTCATTTCTTTAAGTTATACAAAGTTGAACTTAATATTTTTAGGTAGTTTGATTGTTGTAAGTTGAGATGACTTGAAAAGTTTATTTAATTCAACTAAAAAATTGAAGGCAAGATTTTTTTTGCAGTGTAGTTGCGACAAAAACATTTATATTCATTCATTCATTTTCATTTCGGCTTAGTCCCTTTATTAATCTGGGGTCGCCACAGCGGAATGAACCGCCAACTTATCCAGCATATGTTTTACGCAGCGGATGCCCTTCCAGCTGCAACCCATCTCTGGGAAACATCCATACACAACCATTCACACTCATACACTACGGACAATTTAGCCTACCCAATTCACTTGTACCGCATGTCTTTGGACTTGTGGGGGAAACCGGAGCACCCGGAGGAAACCCACGCCAACACAGGGAGAACATGCAAACTCCACACAGAAACGCCAACTGGCCCAGCCGAGGCTCGAACCAGCGACCTTCTTGCTGTGAGGCGAACGTGCTACCCACTGCGCCACTGTGAGGCCCAAAAACATTTATATCTATATTTATATTGTTCTAACTCTATGTATGTAAGCTACTAAAATATTAGACAAAGATTTCAACACAAAGTAAAATGACTAAACCTTACCTAAAATTAAAAGAAGAATGTAAAATATAAAACAAAAACGAATGGATGTTTCTGGCATATTTTGCACACTGTTAAAATGACATTAAAAAGTCATGACAACTTATGGTTTTACATTACTATAACTTCATTTAGAAAGTTAATCATGTTTCAACTTATCGTTTTAAGTACATTTCTAACTTGATGTTTTACTTAATTGATGCAAGTTAAAATGACTTGTAAAGTTAAACTGGTTCAACTTAAAAATTTAAATAAGCAACATATTTGTTACAGTGCAGTAGTATAAATGCACAATGCAGAATGAAAAGCATGAATGCACAATGCTAGCATGTCTCTAACATGTTTTGGCACATTTCTATCATGAATTAGCTTGAAACTATCATTTTATTAGCATATTTGTATTATGCATTAACAAATGCAAGTTGCTGACATTATTATAAATTCAGAAGACTTTTTTTTTTGTCCCCAAAGTGAATTACAAAAGAAAAGTTAGCACATACTGCGACATATTTTTCAGCATTATTTCAATATTCAGTACTAATATTCATTATTCCAATATTTCAGTACATTTACAATATTCTGTATATTTTCAATATAACAACTATTTTGATATATTGTTTGCACAAATGTAAGTAAACATAACAGTTGTCCCTGTTCATCATAAAAGGAGGAATCAAAGAATACACAATTTAAAGATGCACCAGATAAACCTGATTTTCAATTCTCAGAAGCCTGAACACAAATGTAGTAAACAGCAGCTACACCTTACACAGTTGCCGACGATGATAAAGTGTGTGTGTTCAACTGGAAAAAGAGGAAGAAGCAGCCTTATCATGGGGAAACTCACACGTGTGGCTCTGCAGCCGCTGTTGTGTTAAAGGGCACGGATATAATTCACAACACACAATGCAAAGAGCAGAGGCCTGTGACCCTCAGCTGCAGGAGAACAGTATCTCAGGGCCACAGCGAGGAAGGACATGTCAAAATAACAGCAGTTTCCTAATTGGGTGTGATTTTAGTAGACATGTTGAAGCTCAAATAGCTGAGCGTATGTAAAATATAGATTCAATGCAATCTAAATAAATGTAACATACAAGCAGGCACAGTGGATGGGGGATGTGGGAGAGGGGACGGGGGTGGGAAAGATATATGGGCAGTAAAACTGATAATTAATGGATGGATAAACAAACACACAGCAGTGGGTAGCGCTGTCACCTCACAGCAAGAAGGTCACTGGTTCGAGCCTCGGCTGGGTCAGTTGGCATTTCTGTGTGGAGTTTGCATGTTCTCTCCGTGTTCGCGTGTTTTTTTCTCCGGGTGCTCTGGTTTCCCCCACAGTCCAAAGACATGCGCTATAGATGAATCGAGTAAGCTAAATTGTCCGTAGTGTATGTGTGTGAATGAGAGTGCATGGGTGTTTCCCAGTGATGGGTTGCAGCTGGAGGGCCATCCGCTGCATAAAACATATGCTGGATAAGTTGGCGGTTCATTCTGCTGTGGCGACCCTAGATTCATTCTGAAATTGAAAATGAATGAATGAATGAATGCATGAATGAATGAATAAAAAATGAACAAACGAATGAATGAATGAACGAACAAATAAATATTATTATGACCAAAATATATATACATTTAGGCTAAATATATTCTGTAACTTTGGCTCAAAGTTTTATAAAATATTTATATTTGAAAATATTTTTAGTTTTAATCTTCTTATACCAAACATATTTGAAAATGTATGGCTTTGAGTGAGAGTGACTGAGGTACTTTTATGAGGGTGTAAATTGGCTGCGGTTGTCTGTGTAATCAGCGGCCTCACGGTGGCGCAGTGGATAGCACGTTCGCCTCACAGCAAGAAGGTCGCTGGTTCGAGTCTCGGCTGGGTCAGTTGGCGTTTCTGTGTGGAGTTTGCATGTTCTCCCTGTATTGGCGTGGGTTTCCTCCGGGTGCTCCGGTTTCCCCCACAAGTCCAAAGACATGCGCTATAGGTGAATTGGGTAAGCTAAAATTGTCCGTAGTGTATGAGTGTGAATGGGTGTGTATGGATGTTTCCCAGAGATGGGTTGTGGCTGGAAGGGCATCCGCTGCGTAAAACATATGCTGGATAAGTTGGCGGTTCATTCCGCTGTGGCGACCCCAGATTAATAAAGGGACTAAGCCGAAATGAAAATGAATGAATGAATGAATGAATGTCTGTGTAATCAGCATCAGGTGTGAGGCGCAGAGGATTCTGGAATATGAAGTCCGCTTGAGTGACAGGTGTAGAGAGCCTTCTAGTGTGTGTGGTGAGCACCCAAGTGTGTGTAGTGAGCTGTGTTGTGCACTCTAGCTGGTGACTGGGACAGTTTTCATCTTTTCTATTCATAATAATATTTTTAAATGGTAGAATTATGATGGTCATAATCCTGACTTATTATTATATATTTTTTTCTTATGTGGGGAAAACAGGCCCTCTTATGTTGTAGATTTGTAGCAAACCTAACGAATATATCATGCAATTGCCAGATTAAATGCTTTTGATCAATATTAATGATTTAAAATGATGAATGATGATGAAAGCCTTATTTGTCACATACACTGTTACATGCAGTGAAAACTGGACCCCTCCGACCATACACAAACATCACACACTTCAGGGAAAGACAGGTCAGACGAGAGAGGTAGCATAGAAACAGTAAATAAGATACATTAGGGAAAATAGTATAAGAATAAGTTTGTTTGACAGAAAGTTGACAAGAACCTTTGCTTAAGTAGAACTAGATCTAATTTCTAACACTTAATTTAGTTTTCGTTATTGATGTTCAAACAGCAACAGCAGATATACTGTATAAACTGTACATTCTTGGATGAAAATAAAGTGAGAGTAACTATTGAATGCATGCAGTTTCTGTGCTGATAAGACCACAAGGCTTGAGCATGGGCCTTAAAGGTATAGTTCACCCCAAAACATAGCTTTTTCTGTTGAACACAAAAGAAGATATTTTGAAAAATGTTAGAAACCTATAACCATTGACTTTCATTGTAGGAAAAACAAATACAATGGATGTCAGTGGTTACAGGTTTCCATCATTTTTCAAAATATCTTCTTTTGTGTTCAATAGAAAAACAACAACTAATGGAGGTTGAGTAAATAACAGACTTTTCAGTTTAGGGTGAACTATCCCCTATTTAATTGGTCACATGATCTTGTTAATTAAGGTTCATTTGCCACTTTCTAACAGAAATAACTGCATCACTGTTGAACTGATAGTGTCTCCAGTCCATCCCTCCAATTCATACCATCCAGTCGAAACTGAACGCCTGACCTCTGACACAGAAGCCAATCAGAGCTTACAGCTTTCAAACACAACTCAGCGTTTACTTCCTCCAAATCAATTCCTATTAGCACCACAGATGCACACGGGCCCCTTTTGCACTTGACCTATCCCATCCATGAATGATACTTTCAGATGCCAATGTCATATTTGAACACCGAAGACAAGGGAAATGGTTCCATAATTACAAAGATAAGAGATTCTACTGTTACACTGCTGTATGAATTATTTTAATCTTAATCCTCATCTATGGACACTGATGTTTACTTTGCGAGGTCATTTTCCAACACTGTCTGTCCCCCTCTCAGGATTAGCTGTGTTTGCATGGAGCGCTATAGCTCTTGGTGGGGTTGGATGTAGAGATAAAATTTAGATCAACAGGAAGAATCCTCCTCGTACACTGAGAGCCATGGGATTATCCTTCCGTTCCTTGTCAACTTTCCCTTTGCAGGCATATTTTGCAAGGATATTCCAGCTTTTTGTGATTGTCAGAGAACTTGTGTGATCACTGCTCTTTGTTTGTTTGTTTCCCACAATAGAATAAAAATATAAAAAGTAACAGATATTTTTTTATATCTCATAATTGTTCTACCCACAAGAGTTTATGTGACTTTTTTCATTATACATCTCACATCTCTGACTTTTTCTTAGCATATTTTGCAGTTATGACTTTTTATTAAAATTTCAAATTTACATTTTACAATTTTCTTTAAATTACATCTCACATATCTGTCCACATTGTGCAGTTAAGTTATCTTTGAATTCTAAGTTCATTCATTCATTCATTTTCTTTTCGGCTTAGTCCCTTTATTAATCTGGGGTCGCCGCAGCGGAATGAACCGCCAACTTATCCAGCATATGTTTTACGCAGCGGATGCCCTTTCAGCTGCAACCCATTACTGGGAAACATACACACATACTCATTCAAACACATACACTATGGACAATTTAGCTTACCCAATTCACCTGTACCGCATGTCTTTGGACTTGTGGGGGAAACCGGAGCACCCGGAGGAAACCCACGCCAACACGGGGAGAACATGCAAACTCCACACAGAAACGCCAACTGACCCAGCCGAGGCTCGAACCAGCGACCTTGCTGTGAGGCGATCGTGCTACCCACTGCGCCACTGTGAGGCAATTCCAAGTTTTATTTTAAATTTTAATGTCTTTACATAGGCTCCCTGTCAAATTTAGAAATTCTTTTTATTTTAAATCCTTGTCATGGTGTTTAGAGAGTTGCATGGTCAAGGCCCAGAATATATAATTGAGACGTTGCAATCATATAACTCTAGTGGGAATCTGAGATCTTCAAATCAGATGTTGCTAATTGTTCCACGTTCCAGACTAACGACTAAAGGAGATTGTGCATTTACAGTAGTTGCTCCTAAGTTGTGGAATGCTCTCCCACTGGAGTTGAGATCTGTGGACTCTGTTGACAATTTTAAAAAGCAACTGAAATCTCACCTATTCGCACTTGCTTATGTTTCATTTCTGCACTGTCTATGTGTGTATGCATGTATTTGTATGTTTTAATGAATTTTATCCTACAATGTTGTTGTAAAGCACTTTGGGACCTTTGCTCTTAAAAAGGTGCTATAAAAATAAATATGACCTACTAAGTTCACAGCTTGCAATTCTACACTGCAAAAAATATCTGTCAATTAATTAATCTGCTTCCATATTTTGTGATTCACGAGTGTTTTCCATTTATTTTGCGGATGTGAGTTGCATTATGGGACCTTGATCTCTGCTCTGTCGACTCTTGATGTTGACAATTCAACTCTAGAGAGTTTAACAAAGTGACTTTTATTGACATTTCAGTAGTTTGACATAATATAATGTATAAAAAAAATACAGACAAATAAGTCTGTAAAATAATAGAAAATGTATTACAGGGTTTTTGTTCCGCAATATACAACACCAACCTAGACAATATAGCACTTTAAACTATTAAAAATGTTAATAAAAGTCACTTTTTTAACTTTTCAAGGTCGGAAGAAAGATCAAGATGCCATAATACAGTTCAAAAGCATAAAAAACATGAATCACAAAACATGTAAAACTGATCTTTGCTATCAAAATGTTTATTTCATAATTCTCTTGTGATTTCTGCCATGCCATTTCTGTTTTAGTTTTTTTTTTTTGTGATTGTGACTTTTTATCTACTAGTTCTGAATTTTTTTCCAAATTCAATGTTTATATTGCAAAAAGTACAATGCTGATAGAAATAAGCTTCCATACTTTTTAGTGTGGGTGTGTGTGTGATATGGAGTCTCAGGCGCCCCTCTCTATGACCTGTCGTTTTTCACTCTGACAGTTTAATCAGAGTTCAGCTACACTGCAATCTTCATCGGTCCTGACCTCCTCTCCTCCCTCCTGTCCATCTCTTCTCCAATCTTTTTCACAGTCGGCCCTCCCATTTTCAATTAATCAGCCTCCATCTGCTTCTCTATCTCTGTGTGTCGGCTGTCAATCCACCTGTAAGCACGAATCCACTTAGAGCGACTTCACTCCAGCGTATTCCCATGTTCCGCAGCGGTGGAAAATCAAAACTGGGGATACCTCCCATAGCAGAATAATATCTTCGAAGAAAATGGGAAACCAGCTCACCCTACTACGAGAGTCCATTGTTGAGAACAGAGGCACACAGGTTATAAAGCAGAGGAGATTGATCGTCCCCTTGACAGAGTGCGAGTAGTAAATCTACTACTGTGAGCACCAGCAGTGTAACTCTATCTATTTTTAGTTCCCTCTAACCAGAGCCCTTTCTCTTTGCTGTCAACCCTTCCCTACTGTTCTGTAAACTTTAATTAAACAATGCAGAAAATTTGCTTTTGTCTTTGATATTAAAACACAGTCACTATGAATAACAGCACTTATTAAACTGAGTTTCCTATATAGAAATGTTAGAGGCCAAGGCTATGATGACGCAACAACGATGTAGCCAAAAACAAAATAGTTTTTCTAAACAATCCACATTTACACATTCACAAAAATGGCCAAAAATGCTGTATTGCATAACATATGGCCTCACGGTGGCGCAGTGGATAGCACGTTCGCCTCACAGCATGAAGGTCGCTGGTTCGAGCCTCGGCTGGGTCAGTTGGCGTTTCTGTGTGGAGTTTGCATGTTCTCCCCGTGTTGGCGTGGGTTTCCTCCGGGTGCTCCGGTTTCCCCCACAAGTCCAAAGACATGCGGTACAGGTGAATTGGGTAAGCTAAATTGTCCGTAGTGTATGTGTGTGAATGGGTGTGTATGGATGTTTCCCAGTGATGGGTTGCAGCTGGAAGGGCATCCGCTGCGTAAAACATATGTTGGATAAGTTGGTGGTTCATTCCGCTGTGGCAACCCCAGATTAATAAAGGGACTAAGCCGAAATGAAACTGAATGAATGAATGCATAACATATATTTTGCTCTGTGCTGGTGTGTATGTGGAATTTGTTGTGTAAGATGCATCTCTGTAGTTGTTGTGTGAAGTAAATTCACACTTTGTTGATGAAGCGTTAGCAAACACTTAAGCAACAATTCGACAACAAAAGACTTTGAGGGTAAAGGGTACTTTTCATGGGGTTTAAGTAATCATTGGGCTGAAAAATTATACATTTAACAGTTATACATTTAAAAATGAAGCTGCAACTCCCATTAGTTGACACCAAATCGCATGATGAATGAGTCACTGAATTGTGCACTCAACTGATTCGTTCTAAGCAGCCGATTCATTTACTTATATATAAAGCTGATGTGTATTGCTCAAGAATGGACTACAGTTCTATTTGCATTTGTCTGAAACTACTTTCGTTGGTAACACATTCTGTTTAAATAGTAAAAATGTCAAAAAGTCACTGGTTTATTAAGTCTATATAAAATCAAGTCAGATTCATAAATATACAGATAATAAGAACTGATTATACATCCAAAGTAGAGGGAAATAAAAAAATTGTTTCACTGAACATACATCTAGAAACAAACTGTATATGAAAAAGGTTCCTTATAATAGTAAAGGGGGCGTCACGGTGGCAAAGTGGGTAGCATGATCACCTCACAGCAAGAAAGTCGCTGGTTCGAACCTCAGCTGTGTCAGCTGGCATCTCTGTGTGGAGTTTGCATGTTCTGTGTTCACATGGGTTTCCTCCGGGTGCTCCGGTTTCCCCCAGAAATCCAAAAACATGCGCTATAGGTGAATTGGGTAGGCTAAACTGTCCTTAGTGTATGTGTGTGAATGAGAGTGTATGGATGTTTCACAGTGATGGGTTGCAGCTGGAAGGGCATCTTGTAAAACATATGCTGGATAAGTTGGCGGTTCAATGAATAATAAGGGCTCTTTACATTAACCAATTTGTCCCAAACCTTTTTTCTAAATGGCTTCCTGCATGTAGTCTTGTTAATAGTGTCCTTTGTGAATATGTTTTGTGTTTATTTTCCCTTTTTTTTCTTTCTAAAAATCATTTTTGAATACTAGTTGGGCAAAATGTTGCATGCACCCTCAATCTCAAATCTGAACAGGAGAACATTTGGCATCCTAACTCAAAACAACTGCTGCTGTTTCCCAACATGCTTCAGAACATCTTGATTTGTGTTCATCAAAAGAAAGAAATTCATAAAAGTTTTGAATCGCATAAGTGTGTAAATGGTAAGAAATGTTTAATTATGGGGTGAATTATCCCTTAATGTATCGAGAATAATGAGAATAATGTATCCTGTTGGCACAGACAGAAGGGGAAAAGGAAACAGACATCCCATCTTGTCAGAAAAGGTGTGACATTTCCACAGTTCAACCTGCGTTTACTCACACCAACAACAATTAGTCAGAGTCTGTGAATGTTTTTATGACACTATTACAGCACTGAGCCTCTCGGGTCAGACAATGAAAGTGAGTTTGCATCACACAAAACGACATTGACAAACCCATAACAAAATGTGCGCAAGGCCTATTTACTCTTATATGCCTGTATTTACGGCATGCCATCAGACTTTCCTTAGACACTCAGACATGAGGCTTTGAGCATTTCTCCTCCAGATGACCAGGCACTTAATATAGTTAGTGGAGACTGATCGCTTTTGCACATAATGAGGAGCTCATCTGGCTATACTCGTCTGGATTGTGCCAGTAAATAAATAGAACAGACTGTCAGTGGACATTTGGCAGAATATCAGTGGACATTTGTGTGTGTATGTAGGTTAAATGTTGTGTGTCTGTGTGTGTCTGTAAGAATATGAGTTGCAACTTCATTTTGAAATGTAATATGCAAAACTGCAATGGAATATGTTTGCATTCATTGCAAAATGATAATGAAGAGCGAATGATTCATTCATTCATTTTCATTTCGGCTTAGTCCCTTTAAGAGCGAATGATATATTTTACATTTGCTATTTCGAATATTCAAGTATTAACGTGTAAATGACATTAACACTTTCTAAGTTGCAAAATTAAATTGAAAATCTATTGCCCGGAGTGAATTGATATATGGGCCTCACAGTGGTGCAGTGGGTAGCACGTTCGCCTCACAGCAAGAAGGTCGCTGGTTCGAGCCTCGGCTGGGTCAGTTGGCGTTTCTGTGTGGAGTTTGCATGTTCTCCCTGTGTTGGTGTGGGTTTCCTCCGGGTGCTCCGGTTTCCCCCACAAGTGTATTGGGTAAGCTAAATTGTCCGTAGTGAATGGGTGTGTATGGATGTTTCCCAGAGATGGGTTGCAGCTGGAAGGGCATCCGCTGCGTAAAACACATGCTGGATAAGTTGGCGGTTCATTCCGCTGTGGCGATTAATAAAGGGACTAAGCCGAAATGAAAATGAATGAATGAATGAATGAATTGAAATGTAACACGTACAAGCAGAAATTGTAGCAAAATCATCAGCTAATGTTATTTGTCCTAAATGTATTCAGACTCAGAGATATAGAGATAGCAAAAAGGTAGTTAAAATGTGTTTTTAATGGACTGACACTTTATTATTTAATTTTTTTACCTTTTTTATTTAATTTTGCAACCGTTAACATTCGTATGACATTTACATAATAAAATTGTGGTTGGAAATGGTAATGGCAAATGTCAATTATATAATTTCATTTTCATTTTGCACATATATGAATGAGAATGCAAATTTAAATACGTTTGGCAGATTACATTTGACAATTAATTTTTCTACTCATATGCTTCCATATGGGTGTGTGTGTGCGTCTGTGTGCATATGTAGGTTAAATGGGTATGTGTGTGTGTGTGTGTGTGTGTGTGTGTGTGTGTGTGTGTGTGTGT
>CAIGQW010000317.1:3749465-3770060 GCA_903798125.1 Danio choprae | reverse complement strand
CCTCAAGAATTCAGTGTAAACAAAATAACACTGGGATCATGTGACACTGAAGACACTGGAGTTCAATGTCTGCTATAAATTCAGCTTTTTTCATCACATTAATAAGCAACATTTGAAAAAATTAAAAATAAGAAAAAACTATAAAGATTGTTATATTAGAGTACGATATAACTTCATTTTTAATCAAACAGATGCTATTTGGTGACCATAATAAACATTTTTATACTAAAAAAACATATAAGGCCCTGTCAGTTTTGAACAGCAGTTTTTATGATTAGGAAAGCTCATGTGTTCATGCAAGCACGAGTTCAGAACATGAAAATAGCTGAACACAGCTGCACTTCGACAGCTGTAATAAACACTCATATTATCACTGTGACTTGGGAACCTTGAGGGAGCAACAGGTGCACAGGATCTGGAGGAAATGTGAGAGTTACAAAGCAGACTTGCCAATTTCTTAAAAAATAGAGAGAGAGAGAGAGAGAGATGGGAAAACAGCAGTGCACATTTTAACGCGAGAAACCAGATATAAGGTATAAAAAATACTAATATAGCTACATCCCCAGTTGAGTGATTAACTTAAAAATTACAAACATCACAAATTGTGTAACAAAATATGCACTAGTTCGCATGTAATAAAGCATAAAGTTTAAGACAGTGGATTAAGTTGGTTTCACAATATCTTGTTTAATTTTAGCCATATTAGACTCTCGGAAAATGATTGTGAAATTTGTGATTGTGATCATTCAGAAAATGCTGTGAACAGCAAGAAGAAATCTCAGTTTTTCAGAATCAGTTTTTCAATAAGTTTTATATAATCAAGCTAATTGTTTATGAACATGTATCCCTCAGTTAAAACATTCAGTATATGAATATAACTGTGCTAAACTGCTAAAGTGGACATTTAGGGCTCAGTGCAGGAACGAAAATAAGAAAACAGAAAGCACAAACAGAAAAATAAAGTATGCAGTAAAGTAATTCGCAGGGGAGAACGGGGACGAAAGTACCATTTTTCATAAAAACCTACTTTTAAAAGATAATGTTTTTATCAGAAATATATATGGAGTTTGCATGTTCTCCCCGTGTTGGCGTGGGTTTCCTCCGGGTGTTCCGGTTTCCCCCACAAGTCCAAAGACATGCGGTACAGGTGAATTGGGTAAGCTAAATTGTCCGTAGTTTATGAGTGTGAATGGGTGTGTATGGATGTTTCCCAGAGATGGGTTGCAGCTGGAAGGGCATCCGCTGCGTAAAAACATATGCTGGATAAGTTGGCGGTTCATTCCGCTGTGGCGACCCCAGATTAATAAAGGGACTAAGCCGAAATGAAAATGAATGAATGAATGAATCACACTTGAGGCGACGCGGTGGCTCAGTGGTTAGCACTGTCGTCTCACAGCAAGAATCACTGGGAAACATCCATACACACTCATATACTACGGACAATTTAGCTTACCCAATTCACCTATAGCGCATGTCTTTGGACTTGGAGCACCCGGAGGAAACCCACGCCAACACAGGGAGAACATGCAAACTTCACACAGAAATGCCAACTGACCCAGCCGAGGCTCGAACCAGTGACCTTCTTGCTGTGAGGCGATCGTGCAACCCACTGTGCCACCGTGAGGCCCATCTCTCAAGCAATATGTACTAAAAAAAGACATTTGTGCTGTCAACAATAAATATGAATCATTAGAGACAGCATTAAATCATTATATATACACATTTTTCAGTTTTTCATTTTATTTCATACCATTTAACACACTTGGATGCAAACAAGAAAAATTGCTGTCTAAAATAATTCAGCGTTCATATCCAAATATCATCCTCTTTCCACTTTTGAAGTCCATACTTGTGTGCCGTCTCTCCTGTCCAGCCCACTGGTATTGGTTATCAGAAAGGAAATGGCAGCGAGTGGCTTCCTGTCCCAGTTCTTTGCCAAAGGATAATTATGTTGAGAATGAAAGAGGCAACTTTCAATGAAATATTTACAAGACTCTAGTTCACCCCAATGCACCTTCAATTTTTCATAAGCCGTAATGTGCGTGTGTACTCTGTGAAGTGTGTGTACTTGCGAGTCAATAGTATTTCTTCTTTCACTGCGAGCAACAGAAAGATTGACAAACAAATCCACAGCACACAAACATCATCTCAGTCTCGCCAAACGAGGCGGTTTTATATACTGCAGCGCTTCAGCTCCATTACTTTATGTGAGGAAACTTTCACCATGTAATTTACATTCCCTGAAGAGCCACAATCTCTCCTCCAAAACATGTCTGTCTGAACGGGACAGCGAGTGGCATGACAGATATGCAGCCGTGACTGGCCGCAAACTACATCAAAACCAGCAGGAGACAGACAAGAGCCGCTAGTAGCTAATCCTTTATGTTTTGACAGTATGTGTGGTAAACTTTGGCTCACACTTTTGCATATATTTAGACATACACGCAAATTATAAACCATATACAACCAATATAACATGGTTTCACAGTGAACCAAAGGGATTCAAGGCACACAAAGGGGGGTTAAATTAAAGTGACAGTATAATGCTATTTTAAAGGTCCCATGAAGTGCTTTGAAATGTGCAGCTTTTACTCGATGTTTGACGTAATCTCAACTCAAGCACGAAGAGAGGGTAGGACATATAGTAGCTCCTCCCATTAAAAAACAGCCAATAGCGTTTTTATTATCACAGCTCTGCCAGTGAGAGCGGTTAAGATCAAGCGCAACAAATGAAAAGCGTCTTGAAGGGGGCGGGGCATGTCAGATACTAGAGAGGATTTGATTGGTCAAAATTTGATGAGAAACTGAAGTATGAGGTGATGTGGAAAATACATTGATCTATTTAGGCAGAAGTGACAAACTACAAGCTTGACATGTTTATATCTTCTAAATGCAAGTTTGGTCATTGTTTTGTACCACACTAGCTTATACTGATACTAACATCTAAAAAACATTATTTTAATTTCACTGGACCTTTAAAGGTTGCCAGTTCTGTTTTGGAGGCCTCCTATAGTAACTAAGAAAATAAACGCTTTAATTTTTATTAAAATATACATTGCAAGTTTATTTAAGGATCTTTTCTCTCTAAATACTGCCTTTATGAGGGCCTGCTGTGCTCTGATTGGTCAGATGCCGGAGAAGTGCATGTGCTTGAGCAAAGCCTTAGGCATCATCTTAGGGTCAGAGATGCAGTGCAAAGGAGAAGTGTAAATGCCAGGAGTAACCATAAAAAAAACTTAGTGGAAATGGCATCTGACTGCTCATCCCACCCTGTTTTTTTTGCAGCTTAAATTAACACCATGCTATATATTATAGATGGATTTTTAAAAAGCCATTGTAGATCTGTGCAGGAAATAAAGATGCATTTTTGCAGATAAATTTTCAGTTCAGAATAATTTTTTTCTTTTGTGAGACACCATTTACTTTGGTCTTTAAAACTCCGTAGACCTTTTCCACTGACAAAGAACTAGATTACACACTACATGAAAGGCAAAAAATCATAATGGGACACTGTACAATAACACCATTGCATGACTACAGTTGCACCATTATTGCATGAACTAGATGGCTCACATAAACTCCCAGCATGAGAGACCGGTGTGAAAGGACAGATGAGGAATCGAAAAGGAAGTTTCATTATCAGGACCCCAGAGTTGCGGCACCCACAGCAGGACAGAAGGCAGGGTTGTGGAGCGAGTAGAGGTCTGATGTAAGGTGATCCAGAGATGAAATCACCTTCAGTGGCGGGATCTGCGTCACAGCTCTAAAGAGCTAAAGGTGAGTCACAGGACAGGACAGGTCATGCTGGATGAGACCTGGCAGATTGTGCGCAGGGTGGGCCGCAGATGCCTGGGGCAGGTAATAAAAATGACGATGCATAAAAACAAGAGATGAAAAGAAGCTGTGTGATGCTATCTAGCACTACATGCAAGCGATGAGTAATGCAACAGGCAAGGACGCATTAGACAACAACAACGAGTGGTTCGCCCTGGTGAAATTCCACACCTCTGTTCTGTTCCTGCCTCCGGTTACACTGCTAATGTGCGTTGCTGTTTCTCTTGTGCTTTCTTTTTCGTGCACGTTCAACTGCTGTCATCAACACACATGTACATTGTAGCCTGATATAATTACTGAGTAGATAGAGTCGGGTTATTTTGATTTGTTTATATTACATTTTTAATAGTCATGTAACTGTTTGATCAGTGCACACTTTCTATGCTTAGGTGAGACAAACTAAAGAGGCCTAATTTTTAAATGACAACTTTAAATGTATTTCTTTAAAAAGAAAATAAATCTTGCTGATGATGAGTCTACCCTCATTGTCTTTCCCACATCCAGGAGAGTTAAGGTGTGGAGAAGCCCCAAAGAAGCGTATCACCCAGACTGTTGCATGCCCAGAGTGAAGCATGGGGGTGGATCTGTGATGGTTTGTGCTGCAATATCATGGCATTCCCTAGGTCCAATACTTGTGCTAGATGGGCGTCACTGCCCAGGACTACCGAACCATTCTGGAGAACCATGTGCACCCAATGGTTCAAACGTGTATCAGTAAGATAATGATCAGTAAGGGCAGTGCCGTGTATCAGGAAGATAATGCACCAATACACACAGCAAGACTGGTGACAGAGTGGTTTGGTGAACATGAAAGTGAAGCTGTACACATCTCTCGTGGTCTGCACAGTCACTAGATCTAAATATTATTGAGCCACTTTGGGGTGTTTTGGAGAAGCAAGTCAGGTAACGTTTTTCTCCACCAGCATTACATAGTGACTTAGTCACTATTTTACAAGAAAAATGGCTCAAAATCCACTGTGCAGGACTTGGAATCTGTCATTCCCAAGACAAACTGAAGCTAAATTGTCCGCAAAAGAGGCCCTTCACCTACACTAATGAATTATTGTGGTCTAAAACCAGGTTTTTTAGATTCATTGTCCAACCCCTGTATACTGTCAGACATAGTTTGTTTTCATTCATTAATTTTCTTTTCGGCTTAGTCCCTTTATTAATCTGGGGTCGCCACAGCGGAATGAACCGTCAACTTATCCAGCATATGTGCTACCCACTGCGCCACCGTGATGCCCCTTGTTGTCTTTTTTTCAGATTTAAATCCTTTTTATTATTTTCACATTACAATGAATGATAACTAAACTATACTGTATGTATTATTCGTCAAAAGTCACCTTCCCTTTTACTAAACATTATATGTACGTATAATTCCATTTTTACATAAATGTGTCTTTTGTGCACAGCGGTCTTTTATATTTTTAGGAATTAGGAATCCATCACAATGGGATGATATTTGGTGATCTAATGCAAGAACACCTTAACCCGACTGCTATATTAAGCAGATACACTATCTACAAGAGCTCCAGGATCAGACCGTACTCAAGAACTGAATTACAAAAACCCAAACAAAGAATGCTGTGAGCCTCCTCCACTGAAAGAGTGATGAAAAACCTCTCTGTGGAGCTACAGCTGACCTTAAGACACAAACTGCAGACTCAACATGCTGTGTGATCATACGTCAGTGGGAGTAAAGCTGACGACAGATAAATGTAGACCTTAACCCCCCCCCCCCCCCCACACACACACAGTGAGGTATTAACACAGCTGACAGACGGTGACTCAATCACAACAAACCCCTTATATTATTTCAGAGCCTTCCTGCCTTTGCACATGACCTCTGACGCACTTCTCGACCACTACTGTATGATGAAAAAGAGTGTGCGCTTTCAGAAACAAAGTTTACAACATGTTGGTCTATATGGACACAGAAAAACAATAAAAAAGCAACAAGAATATAATGATATATTCTGTGTGAATGTCCCCTTTTTACAGTTGCAGCGCCTCATGCATGACATGTTTAACTTATTTTTAAAAAGTCTGACTTCATTTGAATATTTTACATTTAAATATTGCTAAACATCTAGCCAGTAATCCCAGGAGCTGCATGAAAGTTGCACATAAGATTGGCATTAATCCATGTGACCACTTGATCTTATATTAGAAGCTTTGTAACTCTCTAAGAACTTTTCCTCCACTCTTTCCTAGCACCGTTTATGAGTCTCTCAGCACTGTGACAAGGTTCCCCAGGGCTCTGTGACAGGAGGTCGCAGGATTAGGTCTCGTTTAGGTAGAATAAAAAGGCTGAGAACCACAGGACAAGCAAAGCTAGTCTGACTGACACAACAAACAGGAGGCTGCTTACCTATAATCTCCCCAACTATAAATGTATTTGCACTAAGAATGATATAATTCAATAAACCTCAAATGTGGATTTAATAAACATTATGTACATGAAAAATTTTAAACCTGAGGTGGGTTCAGACTAAATATTTTCTGTAAAAAAAAAAAAGGACACTACTGTATAATTTCAATTATCAGCACCAATACCACTGTCAATTTTCATTTCAATGTGTTGGCAACAGGGCGGCGCAGTGAGTAGCGATGTTGCCTCACAGCAAGAAGGTTGCTGGTCAAGCCTCAGATGGGTCTTTGGGGCTGGTTCTCAGCTGGTGGAGTTTGCATGTTCTCCCCATGTTCCCCTGGATTTCCTCCGGGTGCTCCACTTTCCCCCACAAGTCCAAAGACATGAGCTATATGTGAATTGGGTAAGCTAAATTGTCTGTAGTGTATGTGTGTGAATGAGAGTGTATGGGTGTTTCCCAGTGATGGGTTGCAGCTGGAAGGGCATTCGCTGCGTAAAACATATGCTGGATGGTTGGCGGTTCATTCTGCTGTGGTGACCCCTGATTAATAAAGGGACTAAGCCAAAAAGAAAATGAATGAATGAATGTGTTGGCAACATCACAAATGTGACAATCCTGTTCGTTAAGGAAAAAAATGAAACATGCTAGTCTTTCTGTGAGCACATTGTTAAGTCCAAGACATGGCTTAGTTTTTACACTATACATGATAAAAGATGAATTCTCTCCCATTGTATTGTGCTTTAAACGGATTATCCCAAAACGTGGCTGATATTGTGTAGTCTGAACCCAGCATTAGTGAGCTGCCTATGAATCCCACAATGCACTGCAAAAAGCTCAGCTACTCACACTAGTCTCTTAAACCTAGAGGAAGTCATTTTTTGTATTATAATAACTTTGTTAAAATAAAACCCATATAACTATAGCACCCTGACTTTTCCTAAATATGTGTATATTTCATTCTTACATTGTTACATTATTAAAATAACAAAACACAAAAGAGCTCTGAGTGCTTCTATCTTGAATGGCCATAACTGTCAAATTGACTGCATGAATTGCAGTATCCTCTATTTTTTCCAGTGCGTTTGAATATGTGTGCCTCTGTTGCCAAGCAACTTTCTGCTAACAAAAACATACATTTCCTTCAGACATTTTCTTCAGACATTTTCACTAAGGTGAAACATAGTTCTCCCAATTGCTGGAAAAAGGTCTGGATGCAGACCTATTGCAGTTGCAAGGTGAGCTGCACGCAATGCTTTTTAATGTGCACACCTAACCTTGCCCCTAAACCTATCCCTCACAGTGACATCACTAGCTCCATTAAGTGCATTGTGTCTGACATTGCAAGTCCGAGATATGCAATCTTAGCTTGCAAATCCAAGTCTGGGTGTTGCTGGGCAAGGTGAGGTATGCACATTCATGTATACTATTTTCATTCATTTTCATTTCGGCTTAGTCCCTTTATTAATCTGGGGTCGCCACAGCGGAATGAACCGCCAACTTATCCAGCATGTTTTACGCAGCGGATGCCCTTCCAGCTGCAACCCATCACTGGGAAAGTATACTATTTTCTTTTAGTATAATATTACTACTTTTTTACTAAATATTTCATGTTTAAAATATTCAGTTCACTTGTGTACTACAGCTTCACCCTGATTTGTTTTATATATAATGTTTTTTGCTCATGTGCTTCTTTTAAGGAGTGCGTGCAAAGATTGATGTGCAACCCTATTTTCGTGTTCAGATTTTCTGTTTCATAGTGTTAAATCTTGCTATGTTATGGAGCAGTGCATTTTTCATGAGCACTTCATGTGAATTACTCCAAAGCGAGACAGGACAATTATCAGGGGACCTGCAGCGAGGTCAAAACCTTTAAAACCACATATAGACTAGACACACTTTCCTGAGCTCAAAGGGCCATTTACTCACACTCAAGTGGTTACAAACATACAAACGTTAACACAAATCTTTTTAAGTTTGTGTGAAATCAATACTTACAATGATTATTTTGCTTGCGCACATTGTTACTCTTTAGATTAAGAATTATTACGTACAAGTTAATCCCCTGAAAATAGTTCTAATTTTTGTTTTGGTAATCTTCAATTAAAGTCTGATCATTTGCTTAAGCGCTTGGAGTGGCGGTTCTTCTCTGCTGACATCGATTTGACAGCTTCAGTCACAATATTCTTAACCACGCCCCTTTACCGTTAGTTTGCTACAAGAAAATGATGCGCAAAGTGTCAGTGTTCGTCCACGTGTCATTTGTTTTGTCATGTGATTCCTTTGTCTTTCTCCCGCCACCGTCATTGTTCATCTGTTGCACCTGTACTCTTCCCTCTTGTGTCATTAACCTAATCATCCCCTTTACCATTTATACCCTTTCGTCTGTGTCCAGTGTTGTCTGGTATTTTGGTTCGTGTGGGTCTCGTCCTGTCTTCCCGTGTATGTTTCTCGTAAGTGTTTAATAAACCCGTTTTTGTAATGTTTATCCGTCTCCCTCTCGTGATGTCATCCTCCGCCCTCCGGGCGTTACACAAAGAGAAAGTCCCGCCCCCGACTCAATATTTGGTTTCAGTTGGAAGTACATCAACATACTGAAGTTAAAAGTCTCAGCAACTTCCAGACTTTAAATTAGCAACTGGTACCCATTAACATCAACAGTATGAGAAAAATATGTTATGGAAGTCAGTGTCTACTAGTTTTCAGCATTCTTCAAAGTCTCTTCTTTTTTGTTTAACAGAAGAGAACACATAAACATGTTTGAAAGAGTTGCAGGGTAAGTAAATGGTGACAATTTTCATTTTTTGGCAAACTATTCCTTTAAAACAATCCTACACTGACAGATTTCACATTGTCAAAAAGTATGTCAAGATGCAAATAGATCTTTTGCAGCCTGTCAAATAGACAAACCATCATGTTTCATATGAACTTACATCATGTATTTTTATATGACATACTAATGATTACTCCTCCATGGCTGCCTATCACGGCTCCAGATAAAACAATGCTTGGTAGAAAATTATATACAATTGATTCCGAACTGAAACAGAATCTCTTGTTTGACTGCATTGTAAGATCAGCCCACCTGCAGCTCCGAAGACAAATCCAAAGTGTACGAGCATGAAACAGGCTCTCTATGTGCACATTGTTCTCAGCCTCATCCACAGCTTTCCTCCGTCTGTAAGATCTCATGCCTACTCAAATGACCCAGTTTGGAGACACTGCCTTTGAGACATTACGCTTTCTTTTTGAAGACAGCTTGAGCTGAACAGCATGACATCCCCATTAGAGAGAGTGAGAGCGCAGGAGAGGAATGAAAAAACTAAATATGATTAGCACAGCAGTGCAATAATAATAACAAGAATAATAGCAAAAATAATAAAAGCAAAAAGTGAAGCTAAACTGTGAAACAGATGAAGATAATTAAATAATTGTAATATATATGTAATATGTACACCATTTATTTTAAAATAATCATATTTAAGTAATGCAATAATTATAATAATATTAGGTAAATATTAGGTAAATATTAGTGGGTAGCACAATCGCCTCACAGCTAGAAGGTCGCTGTTTCGAGCCTCAGCTGGGTCAGTTGGCATTTCTGTATGGAGTTTGCATGTTCTCCCCGTGTTGGCGTGGGTTTCCTCTGGGTGCTCCGGTTTCCCCCACAAGTCCAAAGACGTGGTACAGGTTAATTGGGTAAGCTAAATCATCTGTAGTGTATGTGTGTAAATGGGTGTGTGTGGATGTTTCCCAGTGATGGATTGCAGCTGGAAGGGCATCCGCTACGTAAAACATATGCTGGATAGTTGGCGGTTCATTCCGCTGTGGCGACACCAGATTAATAAAGGGACTAAGCCAAAAAGAAAATAATATAATATAATATAATTTAATATATACTTTCAGAAAAAAAGGTACACGGTGGTACAAATAATATTCCTTAAGGAACAGTTTTGTACCTTTGTAAAAGTTGTACCTTATATGGTACAGAAAATACCTCTTATGATACTGTTCTGTACCTTTTATGGTACAATTGAAATGATGGTGCACAATTGTTCTCATAAAAAAGATACATGAGTGTTGCACAACTCCTTTTTTATTACAATATCTATGAAAATAAATATTACTGAAAAGGCTGAAAAGTGATTTTATGAATAATTTCCATATTAAAACATGAATCATCATTTATGTTTAAAGAAACTCATAAACATTAATTATTAGGTTCTATAATACAAAACAACTGGTTAAACAAAACTATAGGTATTGTAAACTAAACATTTAAGGCATTTTTAATAAACATTTGGCAAGCATTTTCTGATCAATACACTTTCATTATTAATATCCGCAACTTTTGCTGTCCACTACACACGTGAGCTGGCAAAAGTCCTGCATATGCAAAGTGTCCATGCAGACATTTTAGTATTGTAAAACTAATCATACATTGTGCATATCTCGTTCTAATACTTTTGCATAATTCTATTTCTATTTTAAAATTAAGTCAATTAAATGAACTTTTAAGTGATTACAAAGGTATTGTGTGGAAATTGGAGAAAAAAAAGTTTTATATTGTACATGGGAGAATGTGTTTCTGTAACATTTTTGTGAAAAGTGTTGTGAAATGTTTAGCAAAAAATAGATCTTTTGATTTATGATAGAGTATTTTTCATTCTTTATTGTAAATGGAAAAGGTGCATTTACACAAAAAAGAAACTTTTTTTAAAAACATTGTTTAAAAATGTATTATGTTTTATATTTACTGAAAATAAATTGATCCATAAATATCTTCAATTCTACAATATTGTACCTGCAGGTTTTAAAAACCAAAGGTACATTTTGTTTTCCCATTGTACAAATCATGTCCTTAAAGATACAAACTGCAATGGTACAAATTTGTTTCTTTGTCTTAAGGTACAATTCTGTCCCATAAAAAGGTACTGCCCCAGTGACAAGGGTTTGTACCTTCTTTGGTACAACATTGTACCATTTTTTTCTGAGAATATAATATAATATAATATAATATAATATAATATAATATAATATAATATAATATAATATAATATAATATAATATAATATAATATAATATAATATAATATAATATAAAACATGAAATAATGATCACTGGATTTTACTATTATGATTATTATTAGTAATATTATATAATAAAAAGGACAGATACAATTATTTGAAATGTATATTTGTGGTAAATGTTTAGCTTAAATGTTTCTTCGTGTAATTTGGCTCGAACATGCACATTAATAATAATAATAATAATAATAATAATATATAGCATCAGTTTTCTATTTTAAGAGAATAATACTAGATCCATATGGGTCTTTTTTCACTTGTCTGTTCTACTTTCAGGAACTAAGCCATCATTTGAAAAATGTGTAACAGTAAGATCAAAGAAATGCCGAAATGTTTGGACTCTAGCAAGAAAAGATATGATATGAAAGCGGTTTAGTGAAATGCCAGGCTACGGAACCGTAAACGGCGACATCTCTGAGTATGTGCCAGTGTATGAATCTCTGCATATGAATCACTGCCTGCAAACTTGAAAGTCATTTGTTTTGTTTTTTCATGTCTGAAAATGTTTACCCACACCTCAGGCTTAGGAGTGTGTAAGTGTGTGTGTGCGTGTGAGAGATTTACATTACTGAGAAACAGGCAGTGACATCTGAAAGTTGCGGCGGTGGTTTTACAAGCATTAGTGAGAGCCGAAAGTGGGCTAGATTTTGCATTTTTAATTAGTGCAGGGATTTACTATCTGTATGAATCCTCTGCTGTGTGAATGAAGACAGAAGTGAGAGATAGAAGAGCTTTTGATGATGCTGTTGTTTTTGTGTCCTCAATACTGTATCTCTAGATGTGAAAGTTTTTCCTGGTCTAGACCTTCTTTCTGATTTCTTTCGGCTGGCTCTCAGTGTTGTGGATTTTATTTGAGGTTTTACAGTCGGTCCATGAGTTAATAGGGCTGTTTTTGGCTCAGTTTTCAGGTTCACACCGCCTCACGCAGCTGTTGAAAACACAGTCGACCTTGCATACATGTTTAGCTCAAATCCACAGCATTTGTACATCTGGAGAAAAATAGAAACTGATCTATGGTCTATAGAGGCATGAAGAGTGAAATAACAACTCTGAAGAAATGATCAGATGTGTTCCAACATGAGGCACATTCAAATCAAGACTTAAAACACATCTGTTTAGCTGTGACTTTACTGAATGAGCACTGTGCTACGTCTGACAGATAGCAATATTATGTCTTTCTTTTGTTTTTCATTCTAATTTCATTTTAATCTGTTTATAATAATTTTAATTCTTTTTTGTTTTTATTTTATTATACTTGTTTCTTTTATTCCTGTTTATGTAAAGCACTTTGAATTACCATTGTGTATGAAATGTTCTATAGAAATAAACTTGCCTTGCCTTGCCTTAAAGTCAATTTGGTTTCTGTATTGCATTCCGTTCATTATTTTTAGAGCTACTTTCTAAATGTGTATTTCATCATTCATTCATTTTCTTTTCGGCTTAGTCCCTTTATTAATCTGGGGTCGCCACAGCGGAATGAACCGCCAACTTATCCAGCATATGTTTTACGCAGCAGATGCCCTTCCAGCTGCAACCCATCTCTGGGAAACATCCATACACACTCATACACTACGGACAATTTAGCTTACCCAATTCACCTACACCGCTTGTCTTTGGACTTGTGGGGGAAACCGGAGCACCCGGAGGAAACCCACGCCAACACAGGGAGAACATGCAAACTCCACACAGAAACGCCAACTGACCCACCCGAGGCTCGAACCAGCGACCTTCTTGCTGTGAGGCGAACGTGCTATCCACTGCGCCACCGTGAGGCCCCTTGTTTCATTTAATTTTAAGTAAAAGTGAATCTCTCAAGTGATGCATATTTAGAGGGGCTGGAAAGTCTGAACTACAATTCTATAATCTATCTTTTCTTTTTATTACATTTTAATTTATAGGTTTACTCCAGTGAATTAAATTGAGTCGAATTTCAGTATGCAAAGATTACAAGCTTAAATCGACAATAATAATATTATGACAAAAACATTTTTTATTATGACAAAAGGTCACTTAAATATTACTACAGAAAAAAAATAGTTGCTGTGTGTTACAGCAAGTAAAGAAGTCAAATGAGGCCAGTCCACAATCATTAAAATACTTCACCCAAAAATGAAATTTTCTTTTAAAGAGTTTCTTTTGTTGAGCACACAAACACACACAAACTGTTTTGAAGAATGCTGGTTGCTGGGATCCATTGAATTCCATAGTATTCTTTTTCCTACTTCAACATTCTTCAAAATATCTTCTTTTGTGTTCAACAGAAGTAAGCAACTGATCACAAGAGGAAACTTAACTATTTTACGTTTAGTGGCTAATTTGTACGAGTTCAGTTCAAAAGGAGGCGTGGCACCAAACCCCACCCTAAACCCAACCGTCATTGGGGGCTAAGCAAATAGTATTAAATTGTATGAATGAGATTAAACGAATTCATCTGAAATAGCCACTAAATCAAAAAGCTACGAATTGCCATCAGATAGTGTTGGTTCAACAGAGGTAAGAAACTCATAAAGGTTTAAAACCGCATGAGGGAGAGTAAATGCAATAACAATAAGACGTCAACAATATGTGTTATTATGAAACTTCCTTAATAGTAAATCATGCTAAATCTCATTTCAACATTTACTCACTCACAGGGGCGTAGCTGACATTTTAAAAGTGTGTGTGTGTGGGGGGGGGTTGTGGAGGCAGCTGTATGATGTTTACGTTAATACAATTATCGATCACCTGTTTCTAAATGGTCTGTCTCTAAAAGTGAGGGGGATGTATCCCCCCCGTCCCCCCCGGTTGCTATGCCCCTGCTCACTCACTCACTCACTTACTTTACTCGCTCACTCCTTCAGCTGACCATATAACCCGCAAAGGACAGAGTGAGGATTGACTAAATCAAATAAACAACATTTCATCGAGGGTTTGTTAAAGTATTCCAATTTTCTGACACAGTTTCTCTTTAATAATGTATACCCACAACAACAAAAACAACATGTAGGGAAAAGCTAAACTGCTTTCCCTTCCAGGTTAAAAAAGGGAAGGATTTTTGGGTGCTCGGAGATTCAAACAGGAACCAGACAAACAGTCTCGCTCTTATCTACAAAAACACCTGCTGTCAGCTGAGACCTGGTGTCATTTCACAGAGCGAAGAAAAGACGAGGAAGAGCCGAGCACTACTGTGTGTATCCTCTTTTCAGAGAGTCAAGACACCTGTAATGAACAACCAGAGACAAGAGGAAACGAGAGATGAAAATAAAGAGGTAGTGGCACAAAAAAAGTGAGATAAAGAGTGTAAAGACGTTTATTGATTATACGTTATTTTTACATTGTTCACTCTAAAAAATGCTGGGTTGTTGTAACCCAACGTATGGACAAACCCAACCATTGGGTTGAAATTGTAATTTTAAATGAATTGAAAAAAATTACTCAATGGTTGTGTTTGTCTATATTTGACCCAATTTTGGGTTACAACAACCCAGCATTTTTACAGTGTTTTAACTTTTGGGTGAACTAACCCATTAAGTGAAAGTGTATCAGTTTAATAGTAATCAATAAGTAATATTTACAAATTGTACAGTTAAAACTAATGTAGCCTAATTTTACAGAGAAACAGGTACCAATACATCCAGTGGACCATTTCTGCTGAATTGGCAATACATTTTATTTTAATCTTAAAATTCCAATGATTTGAAGAAGCTGAACCAAAGTCCATTTAAGGCAAGTCATTTTACTCAGTGGCCATCTTTGAAACGTCTCTCGGGCAGTATCCTCGGACATTGTTTGAATGTGGAAATATTGGGAAATTCTCCAAAATTGTTTGCCAAGCTTACGATTACATTTTTATATTAGGAATCCCCAATAAAATTAAACAATAACTGTTTTTTTAGTTTCATGTCTAAACGTTCGAATCGAACAAAATCTGCAGAAACTCACGTCTGGTCTGAGCCCCTCCCCCTGGAGAATCGTCAGTCTATAGCGATCGATGATTGGCTCCTGTACTAGAAGGCAGGGCTTCATTCGCCATATTGACCGTTACACTTTTCCCCATTCAAAACTATACGAGTCACATGTCTTGTGTATTCTATGGTTTATAGCTGAGCTGTCTGACGGGTGGAAGGAAGTGACATCAAATGACCTTGTTTATGAGCCAGGGCTCATACCTAATCAAGCAGTCCTCATTCATCAGGGCCACGAGCCATTGATCTGTTGAGTCTGGCTGATGAAAAGACCGACTGACACACATCAGCTCAGCCTACACTCATAACATTAATCTATAGGCTTTTAGTGTTAGAATTGTTGTTGCATATGATTGATGATTAATGGGTTGCTAGGATTGTCAAAGGGGTTTCTAAGGTGTTGTCACAGTTTCTGAGGTATTCTCTGATTTCTAGGGTGTGTTTTGCTGATAAAATACTTCAGGTGGCTACTATTGTATTTTTATGCAGTTGATAAGGTATTTTAGGTGGTTGCTATGATACTCTGAAGTGGTGTCTAAGGTGTTGCCATGTAGTTGCTAAGGTACTTGGGATGCTTGTATATATGGCTTGGATATATGGTGTTTCTGTGTGGTTTCTATGATGATGAAATGTGCTAGGATACTGAATAAACATACATTACATTTAGTTTACTAAAGATCACAAAAATACACATTTATTCAACTTTCAGGACATCTAGAATTTATAAAAATCCAGTTATGTCTACATAATAATAAAGAAAATAAGCTGAAATAACTAAATCCCCAAAAAACGTTTACATTTTGGGTTGGATTTATATATTTTTTGCTGTTACAGTATGTAAAGCACTATAGAATATGCTATTAAAACTACACTCAAACAAATATTTGTGCTGCTTGTTCAAACTACTTATTTATAATGAGCTGAATCAACACAATTCTTGAGATTTTGGGGGGGATAACATAATTGTTTTATGTTCAATCAACCTAAATTTGCAAAAATAACTAAGTTAACTTAATCTATTTGTGTTGGGACAACATGAAAGAATTGTGTGGAACCCAGCATTTTTTACAGTGTATCAATGATATTAAACATCTACAGCAAACCTTATTGTAAACTTCACATTGCCAAGCTGATTCAAAATTTTCTCGTGAAATTAACTTAATCTTTGCTTGATTTTGTAAACAATTATGTCACATCAGTTCTATATCAGGGCCTTAAATCTGAAATTATGAATCCCCATACATCCAACGTAATTAAATGTATATTTCAAGGTACATTTTTACAACAAGAACAGAAAAGCAATTAAAGTCCTGATAAACATGGCCTTCATGACCCCAGTTTATCTCATGGCTTTAACAGACAGACATAAGAATGCTCTACATTTCCTGAAAAACTTTCCCAAGCCAGCAGCCGCGTCTCTCTCTCCCACCATATCTATGCAGAGGCCACTACTCATAAACAACGTAGCTAAAAAAAGCTACTTTTCTTGCCCCGGGCATTATCAAGCTACCCTCATCCAGTTTACTGTTCCCCTGGTCTTTAAAATCAGCTTTCGTGGGAATAGGTCTGAGAAAGTCAAATCAAATGTCCATATTGAATGCCTGTTGAATAGAAACCCTCTCAGATCTCTGAGCTGATCAAATATTGAGCAGGTTTCAGTCTTTGCTTTCTCTCCGTTAACATGAGTATGCAGTTCAGCTTTGACATACATTGTTTTATTCATGGGCCTCACGGTGGCACAGTGGATAGCACGTTCGCCTCACAGCAAGAAGGTTGCTGGTTCGAGTCTCGGCTGGGTCAGTTGGCGTTTCTGTGTGGAGTTTGCATGTTCTCCCCGTGTTGGCGTGGGTTTCCTCCGGGTGCTCCGGTTTCCCCCACAAGTCCAAAGACATGCGGTACAGGTGAATTGGGTAAGCTAAATTGTCCGTAGTGTATGTGTGTGAATGGGTGTGTATGGATGTTTCCCAGAGATGGGTTGCAGCTGGAAGGGCATCCGCTGCGTAAAACATATGCTGGATAAGTTGGCGGTTCATTCCGCTGTGGCGACCCCAGATTAATAAAGGGATTAAGCCGAAATGAAAATGAATGAATGAATGAATGTTTTATTCATGGAGGTCATAAAAAAGCATTATTGTTTGGTGCTTAAAAAGCTTTTTTGTCTGTTGTCCTATATACTTTTAACTCTTTTTTTTTTTTACCTTTAACTCTGTTTTGTCATAATTCTGCACCGGTTTTAAAATAAATAGTCCACCCAAAAATGTCATCTTATCAAATGGCATCATTTGTACACCTTCATTCTAAACCATCATGAGTTGTGTTTTCTGAGTAACACAAAAAGGACATTTTGAAGAACGTTGGAAACCACTGGAGCCATTGCATGGAAGAATAAAACATAGTCATAGATGTTTGCAATGACCTGAAGATGGTAAATGACAGAACATTGATGATACCATGAAAGTTAGTTTGTAATTAAAGTGTCTCATGCTTACATTAGAATAGCATGTTCAACATGTCAAAAGGGTCATACATTTTGAATTTCAGATAAAGCATCTTAAGTTAAATCAGCTAAAAACTGAATTAAAAGTAGAAATTGACCTTACGGGCCTCACAGTGGTGCAGTGGGTAGCACGTTCGCCTCACAGCAAGAAGGTCGCTGGTTCGAGCCTCGGCTGGGTCAGTTGGCGTTTCTGTGTGGAGTTTGCATGTTCTCCCTGTGTTGGCGTGGGTTTCCTCCGGGTGCTCCGGTTTCCCCCACAGTCCAAAGACATGCGCTATAGGTGAATTGGTTAAGCTAAATTGTCCGTAGTGTATGAGTGTGAATGGGTGTGTATGGATGTTTCCCAGAGATGGGTTGCGGCTGGAAGGGCATCCGCTGCGAAAAACATATGCTGGATAAGTTGGCGGTTTATTCCGCTGTGGCGACCCCAGATTAATAAAGGGACAAAGCCGAAAAGAAAATGAATGAATGAATGAATGAATGAATGAAATTGACCTTACACTTTCAATAAAGGCCCATTCACATCAGCATGATAACCACAATGATAACAATAACAACAGATATGATTGCAAAAATACCTGTGTTCACAGCTATAGCAACTATAGCTACAACAGCACAAAGAAATATACTGTTGGAATAATAAAAATTAAAAAAATGACATCGAGATATTTTGTTTGTCTGCGATACATATTGCAATATGAATTTAATGTCACAGATGATGAAATTTAATATTTACAAAATATATATTTGTGTATATTTTGTTTATATAAATGCATGCATGATTATATTGTATAAAATATTTGTTTATATATACAAAAATATATTGTAGCAGGGTGGAGGGAAAATGCAGAGACAAGTTGTAAGTGAACACACCACCGAAGGAATCTTTGTATTTAAAGTGCTGGTGAATAAAACGAGCCATAGGTGAATGAGGTGTGCTGGTGTCATCAGTGAACATCCCACATAAAAGAGGAGCCCAAGTGAGTTGACCCTTTTTTGCGTTCGCGCTCGAGTGGTACACCGCTTGCCCGCCTTGTTAGGCAGAGCGGGGAAGCTTTTCAGCTTCTGTCTTTGCTGTGGCTCTTTTAAAGGGCTTGAGGGAACGAGTCTCAGGTGCTGGAGATCGGCGTAATTGCGTCCAGGTGCTCTGCGGGCTCCTTTCCCAGGATGACGCTGATTATCCATTGGGCGGCCCGCCACAAAATATATATATGTAAATATATTTTGTTCGTATTTTTTGTATTTCATGTACAGTGTGTTTGTGTGTGTATACATATATACACAGTACACATACTTATTTTGTAAATACAATATTTTCTCTTGGATGTGATTAATTGCGATTTATCATTTGACAGCACTAATTATAATCCCAACTCGACATTACAGATCCTGCAATTAGAGGGATACACAGTTAGCATTAGCTCTACTGTAAAAGATCTGGGTGTTATATTAGACAGCAGTTTAACTTTTGAAAATCATATCTCCCATGTCACAAACACCGCCTTCTTTCATCTGAAAAATATCGCTAAGTTAAGAAATATGCTATCCATCTCAGATGCAGAAAAGCTAGTTCACGCTTTTATGACCTTTAGGCTGGATTACTGTAATAGTCTGTTCGCTGGTTGCCCAGCATCTTCTATTAATAAACTTCAGCTAGTACAAAATGCAGCAGCCAGAGTTCTTACCAGGTCTAGAAAATATGATCATATCACCCCAATTTTATCCTCCTTACACTGGCTGCCTGTTTAGTTCCGTATTGATTACAAAATATTGCTTCTTACCTATAAAGCTTTAAATAATCTAGCTCCTGTTTATCTAACCAACCTTCTGTCTCGCTACAATCCAACTCTTTAAGATCTCAAAACGCAGGGCTTCTGGTAGTACCCAGAATAGCAAAGTCGAGTAAAGGAGGTCGAGCCTTCTCATTTATGGCTCCTAAACTCTGGAATAGCCTTCCTGATAATGTCCGAGGCTCAGACACACTCTCTCAGTTTAGAACTAGACTAAAGACCTATCTTTTTAGTAAAGCATACACTCAATGCATCACATAACGGTATGATGCAGGACACACTCCTCCTGTCTTAATACACCAGCCATTGTGTTAGAAACTCTCATATGCTTTACATATTTGTTATATAGCTGTTATTTTCATCTATAACAATCCATTTTCTTTCTGGTGTAAATACACTATGATCAGCAGCTACGCTAAATATTTTCTATTTCCACCTGGGGATATTCATCCCGAGGCCCCTATAGACTATGCAGCGCCATTGATGCGATCAGACCTGTCAAGAGATGATCCCAAGGTGGGCCACGGACCACGCCATATCCCGAGCTGATGCTGTGGTGGTCATGGAGGAATGGAGTGCATGAGACTGATTCCTGAAAGGCCACAGTGACAAACGAATCCACGCATCGTTCCTGTGGGCCAGCCTGACCTCCCGCTGGTGCCCTACCCTCACCTGCAGCTTTTCCACGATGGACGTCCAGCTTCTCCAGCCCCCGGCGCATAGACTGCAGCTCCACACAGGAAGTTTGGCCAGAAGAATAATGATCATGCCCAACTGTGCCTGGTTTCTCTCAAGGTTTTTTTTTTTTTTACTTCGTCAATTGGTGAAGTTTTTTCCTCACCACTGTTGCCACTGGCCTGCTTGGATCGGGACTTGTGGAGCTGCGCTTCGGTGGATTTGCTCTTCAGTGTTTGAACTTTTAGCAGTGAAACTTAAACCACACTGAACTGAACTGAACTGAACTGAACTAAACTGAACTACAACTCTGAAATCTGGACTTTACTAGAACATATTAAGCATATAAGGCAGATATTAAAAACAGAATGTTATTGTACATTAGTGTGGGCACTA
>CAIGQW010000317.1:3734805-3747816 GCA_903798125.1 Danio choprae | reverse complement strand
TTTCGGCTTAGTCCCTTTATTAATCTGGGGTCGCCACAGCAGAATGAACCGCCAACTTATCCAGCATATGTTTTACACAGCGGATGCCCTTCCAGCTGCAACCCATCTCTGGGAAACATCCATACACACCCATTCACACTCATACACTACAGACAATTTAGTCTACCCAATTCACCTATACCGCATGTCTTTGGACTTGTGGGGGAAACCGGAGCACCCGGAGGAAACCCACGCCAACACAGGGAGAACATGCAAACTCCACACAGAAACGCCAACTGACCCAGCCGAGGCTCGAACCAGCGACCTTCTTGCTGTGAGGCGAACGTGCTACCCACTGCACCACTGTGAGGCCCATACTCGAAGTAAGAAAACGTTATATATAAATGTGTGTGCGTGTAAGATATCGTTTTTCCCATGTTGATAATATATCTGACTTTTTTTTAATCCTTTTTCTGTATATCATTGTAAAGTGGCTTTGACACAATCTGCATTGTATTTACACTAAAGAAATAAAGGTAACATGACAGTTGAATTTGTTCAATAAATTCTCAATAACTTAATTCCCTAACTTACCAATAAACAAAAAAATATATATGCATGTATATCTCTGAAAAATTAGGAAAATGAAGTGAAATTATTGAGTATGACTATGGGGTTGAATAAAATATTAATATTTGTTTCATTCTATAAAAAGGACAAATGGTCAAAATAACAAATCTTTTAATTTGTTGTGAAAGAAAATGATGGTAATTATAACAAATATTGATTTAGTCCAACTCCTATGAATTTTAATCATTGGTATGGTGTTGGCATGGCCTCACAGTGGCGCAGTGGGTAGCACGATCGCCTCACAGCAAGAAGGTCGTTGTTTCGAGCCTCGGCTGGGTCAGTTGGCGTTTCTGTGTGGAGTTTGCATGTTCTCCCTGTGTTGGCGTGGGTTTCCTCCGGGTGCTCCGGTTTCCCCCACAAGTCCAAAGACATGCGGTACAGGTGAATTGGGTAAGCTAAATTGTCCGTAGTGTATGTGTGTGATTGGGTATGTGTGGATGTTTCCCAGTGATGGGTTGCAGCTGGTAGGGCATCCGCTGCGTAAAACATATGCTGGATAAGTTGGCGGTTCATTTCGCTGTGGCGACCCCAGATTAATAAAGGGACTAAGCCAAAATGAAAATGAATGAATGAATGGTGTTGGCATAGCACATAATGCATGAGTGGCACATTTATTTGTTATATTATGCACTATGACCGTATTTTCATTTCTGTCATCATTTTCTGTGCCTCAGTAAAACATGATTTTTGCTTTATCATCATTTTAAATGTCATTATTTTGTTTTAAAGTTTGCATCAACTTTTTTTCTGCAACAACTTGCTACAATCAAACAAGACATTTTTTTACATTTCTAAGTTATTAATGTAATCATCAACCTTATAATATTCAGAATAATTTTAGTTTATGAGAGGTATCAGGCATATTTTTAGAATGCTCATAAAACTCTATAATCAACAAAGAATCAGCTCATAAAGTAAAAGGAGTTCCTAACATCACCATTAAAAATCACCAACATCAGCACAAACAACGTCAGCAAACAGCAAATAATACCATAAAATAATTAGCCTACAGAAAGAACAGCATGGTTTATTCATGCTGCAGTAAAGTCAGAAATGCAAATTCAGCAACATTGTTCAAAGCACATGTGGGGCATTGTTGTTTGAATGAATCTATTTTAAACACGTTAGACAAAGTAATTCATATTTCTCAGCTGCGATTCAAAAAACCCTAGAAAATACAACTCTAATTTTACAAGCCTCAGTGGTGCAATTCTCCCAAAACACTGCCAACACCAGTTTAATCACAGTAATATTTTTAAAATATGCAACCTCACTGTAATGTCTAATGAACGCAGGGTATTAGAATAAGCTCCAGATTTGACTACAAGTACATAATAGTAAGTTACACCAAAAACTGCATATGAGGCTTTAACCACAAATTCTTCCCATTATCCAGAAGTGAGTATTGGAATATATTGCCGGAGGCTCGCAGGTGCAGAAGTGTTTACCGTAGTACTTTGCGTATGTGAAGCATCTGGTGGAAATACGTTATGAGCACACGTCTCCTTTCCACCATCAGTTCACTAAACACCCAAACCAACTCACTAGGGAACAGCAATTACTATAAATCTTACCCGTCTTTCCTTCATTTCGGATTAAAACGGGAGGTTCTTCAATAAAAACTAACTGGCCAGCAGAAAACGCTGTTAATCGCACCTCTGTCCTCTTCATCTTTATGCGGTCAGTCACATCCCCCTCTGGCTGTAATTCTCTGCTTGTTCGTCCAAGGTTGGTCATATTTCTCATTTGACTGAGGTCTGGGTCAACAGGAGACCTCAAACTCAACCTCATGAGACGATATTTTGCACAAATATAAACGCTTGAAAGCAGAGACAGTAGGTTTAAAGGGACAGTTGAGACGAAATGACATTTGTTGCTGTTGTTTTACTCACTGGGTGACTTTTTGTCGCTCTGAACCATGGCCTCTGGTGATTTAGAAAGTTTAATTGAGAGTCAAAAATACTACGAGCTACAGGAAAAAATAAATAATCTTCACTGCTCCTGTGATGATTGGCTTCATTTAGGTTTTCTGAAGCGAAAGAATTTGATGTGAAATGATCATTTTTTCCTCAGAAAAACATTATAACATTATAGCACTGGGCCGTTCAAAGCTTGATTGTGATTGGCTGATGAACATTCAAATGTGTGCAATTATCTTCAGAGACAAATCATGTCGTTCCAGGTAGTTGTCACAGGGCTCCATATCACTACGCCAACTGTTTCAGTTATTAAAATAAAAATACCCTCTCTAGAAACCAGTCAATAGTATAAACCACAGTAATAATGTAATAGTTTGTTTTTGGTCCATACACTGGAAGTAATTGTTATTTTGGATTCAGCTGACTTTCATTGTATAGGCAAAAAATAAATAAATAAAATGTAATTTCATTAAAACAGAAAAAACATAAACGTCTGTGACAATATAAGCTATGAGCAAACTCATGTTCACACACAGTTGAGTCAAGATGTTAAGCCTGGCTCACACTGTGTGATTTTTCATATTCCTAAATGATTGTAGCTTGTCAGACTGCACAAACATCATTTTCATGTAACACTGTAAAATTTGTTGTCATAATGTTAGACTTGTGTCATATTGTTGAATGTGTCAAAGCATCGATCAAACACCACAGATTTTATCCTAGGATTACAGGAATCTTTTTAGGATTTCCCAAACTGGTCCAAGACGACCAAATCATGGCTGCAATCACACAGTTTGAGCAAGGCTTTAGAGAGCAACATCAGTTCAGTTCAAGTTTGAATCTCGTCTCATGGTGGAATGTATCTGATACCTTTAGATTCAACATGCTGTCTCTCAATGGACATTCTCAGTTTTAAACTAAATATATGGAAGTAAGAAAATATGGAAAATAAGAAAATCACAACTTATTTTCAAAAACATCTTTTTATTGACATCTTCAAAAGACCGGTTTTGTATTCGACTCTTTCCGAGCCAATGGTAAACTTCACAGAAAAAGCAGATCCATCATGTTACCCTCTTACTTCAATTACTACTGCGCTGAGCTGTATGAGGGTGTGTACCTTTGTGTCTTTTCTCTCTGAATATGCCAGCAAAGCAATGTATCTCAATTGATAGAAACGTTGCATTCATCTCTTCATGCATTTATGGCTATATTTAGATTGCACAGTCAAGGAAAAAAACTATCTTGATTATTGAGTTTTAAAGCAAAACGTCCAAACTCTTTCATCCTTTTGTGTAGCCTCATGACTTGTCTATGTGCACAAATTCAACCAGTTGCCATCAAAATAACTTATTCTCTTGGTAAGGCTTTGATTTTCAGTACAAGTGCGAAAATTCTGCAGAAAACACATTTAACAGATTTGATTCCCCCTAGAGTATCGAGCCAAACACTCTCTCGGTTCTGTCAGCTCTCAAACCTTACGTTCCTTAAACAACTGACTCATAAAAAAAATCTCTCTCCGAAACATTGAAAAAGGCAAAGGGAACGGTCACAAACAACCACAACTCACACAAGCCATATATAAACATTATGTTGAACGGAATGTATGTCCATAGGTTTTTGGAATGCATGTTTGAGGAGTGCAAGTGTGCTTTTCCAGGTTATACAGCTGTACACTCATATGTGCATGCTGACAAGAATCTCTCACATGCTTACATTTTGAACTTCTAAACCTCTATTTCATATTAACAGTCTATCAGCCATGTTTGCTGAGAAGCAGTGTCTCCATGGAAGCTCTGAATTCTTCACAGTATCATAGTCTCGCCTTCAAAAACATCTACACCAAACATCTGACGCTCTTGTGAATTTGACACCTATGGAGCAAAAGTGTGTGCACAGTGAGCAGGGGTTAGTGTGCATCTTGGTTTCTATATGTGTGTACTGGTAGGACATTGCAGTCTGTTTCTGTTAGTTGTGGCTCATTAAACGTTATTTCCCTGAGGCCTCAATACCACAGACACCAAATGACGGCCTCATAAAGCAATGTAAATAGATTCAATCGTTTTGCACTTCTTTAAACAACTAGAAAGTACCTGCTTGATTTTCAATACTATGAACTCAACGGTTCCTAGGAATTAGCTTAGGCCACACGTCCCACAGCACTGCTGTTAAATGAAGACTTTGTACCTGAACAGCACCAGCACAGCAGATCCACTGCTGCCTTCATCAACATCATCATCCATTCAGTCACTCTTTTATCGCATTTTATCATTACAGTCTTATTGCTTAAGTCAAACCGCATCAAAGTCACAGTGCTGAAAGTCTGTAGTATTCTGCATCTGAAGATTCATCAGATGCTCAAGATACAGGATGCCCACGTAAATTCTATGCAACAAACATCATGAACATTATCCCGTAAGTAAGGCAAATACAAACAAAACAATTACTTGTCAGAGCCTTCAAACATTTTCAGACAAGAATGCAATAAATATTAGGTGTGCGAAAGACATCAGTTCAGTCTGGCATATTTATATTGTCTATATCTGATACTCCTGGCATAATAGACATCCTGAAAGAAGCTTCTAGACATTGGAAATGTTTTGTGAGGCATCTCGTGCTTGTCTAATACCATAGAGCCACTTAATGACACGTGCATTCCTCTCGATGACGGAGATGCCGTAGGGAACCCGTTCACTGGGTTTGATAGGCCCCATATCGTCATCTTCATCATCCTCCTCCTCTCCTCGCTGTCCATCCCCGCACTCTGAGCTAGGCGTACTGACACTGCGGAGCTTTGAGACTGAAACAATGTCTGAATTTGCCCGGGCAAAACACTCCACACCACCCATTCCATCCACCTCACCTGGGTCCAGCCCACAGTAATTAAAGAATCGCTCCAGGTCAGCTGTGGCCCGAGAGTAGCGGTCACTTAAGTCTGATTTGGAACGATGGAGGGAGGGGTGTTTCCGGGTTGAACCAGGACGTGAGCCTCGTGAGCTGGCTGAGGACAGGCGAGTAAAAGCAGGGGAAGGTGGGGGTATAATGCCCGGGCGCAGAAACCGTGGGCTGGAGGGTATACAGGGGGATGGATGAGCAGGTTGCTGCTGAACAGGTGTGGGAGGTGCCTGTGGCTGGGCTACCTGTGGTTGGGTCTGTCTAGGTTTCGGTTGTAGAGGCATTCTTTGAGGTTTTCTGATTTCCGCTTGGGGTCGCACATCCACCCGTCGCACAGCTACAGAGTTGGGGGGACCATGACTACCTTGTGGTACCAATCGGGGAGCTCTAGCTGGGACAGGAGGCGGCCTTCGGCTAGGCTCTGCAGGTGAGGGTTGATTGTTAAGAGGAGAAGATGTGCGAGAGGAGTTAGGTGTTGAGGCAAGATGTGCTTTAAAATTGATGCAGTGCTGCAGTTCTGCAGATTGTCCACTACCAACACTCTGACCACCAGAAGAGGGAGAGGAGGCTGAAGGAGAAGGAGAGGAAGGAATGGAAGAGGATGCAAGCGGCCCATCGCAAACATTGATTAGATTATTGAGTACTTCCAGGTTGAGTTGCGGTCCTCTGCTCATGCCATGATCCGGTCCTCCATTTTCTGTATCAAGTAGCCGTCGGGTAATCTTCCTTGCTGGTGGAGTATTAATTCTGCATTGCATTAACATGCTTGGTGATAATAGCGGTTTGCGGATAATTGGGGGCTTCACGGGTTCTTGTCTAGTAAGTGCTACTTGCTGGCTCTTTACGTACTTGGCCTTGTCTGCTTCCAGGCGCTCAACTGCACTAAGCTTCCGAGTTCCTGTCTCTGGTACTCTGCGAAAGTAGCCCGGGCCTTTGTTTAGGATACGGAAAGGCATGGCAGAGGTGAAGGGACCCCCCGTCAGACTTCCATCTGTGGGACGAAGGGTCTCCACTGGCATGATGGGTAGCAGTGGGATTAATTAAAGAGGTGAAATGAAGGCTAAGGGTCAAAGTTTTTCTTGCTTTTATGAATGCCTTGCAGTCCCAAAAAAGACTTTTGTATTCACAGGTCTCTTTATTCCTTTTCCTTTGTGTTTTAAGCTCTTTTTCCCCACCTTTAAGGGCCCCTTTAACTTTCTTACCAGTCCGAACACTCCTGCTGCTGTTACTTTACTCTTTTTTGTGGGGCAGCCTCTTGCTTCTATTATCTGTGCTCTCCCGAGTCCGGCTCATTGAATAGAGGCCCGTGGGATGGGGTCATAAAAGGTTGCATTCCACATCAGTCCGGCTGAGTGACCCACCAGGATGGGGCAGATCCTGAAGTGAACTTCTTACAGCTGAAAGGTTAGCGGAATAGTTTTGGTGAAACACAGTGGCTCAGTCCTATCCCGTCAAACTCTGGATGCCTCCAACTTGTAAAACACTCCTTAAAAATCAGAGCCTCTTTTCCTGGAGGAAGAAGAGAAAGAGAAAGATGCTGTCAGACATGGGTAAGCAAAAAGAGGACCTCCTCTCGCTCCCTCTACTCCACACATACAACAGATACTGGAGTACTCTACAGTGAATGGGGTAGACGTTTGGTTTAAATGCACCGTCTGACCCCTCCCACTCCACTCTTAAAGCCTCCAGATGCTGCATGAGTGAGCAGCCAATCTGGAAAGAGAAAAAGGGTTCCGAGCACAAGAGGAGGAGAAACCAGCAACTGATCTCTGATTGGCTGAAGGTTAGAACTCCGACCAATTGCACCCTTCCCCCACTCACAACAAACACTCCTACTGAATTTTCATTCAAATGTGATTCTTTGAAAAGAAACAAAAAGAAAAGAGCATAGCTAAAGAACAGCTGCAATCTTTTACATTCAGTTGCATCAAACAGTGCCTTTTTATGAAAATATTTAAATGTCCTCCTCCTTTCCACTTGTCCAGTGTTCATAAGCACACAATGGTGCTTAGTGTATTGTATTTACAAAAGTACATTATATGCAGATTATCATATATTATTTTCTGGTCTGAGGCAAGAGCCAAGCCAAGGCTCATTTAAATCTGTCTGAAACACTCACGAGCATCCACACAGTCTTTTTACCTTCACTTATGATAAACAGACAGAGAACTGGTCTCAAGTCTGTGCTGGCTCAAAATTAGTCTCTTCTTCAACTCTCTTTTTTTCATCACAACTTCTGATGTTTTCATATTCTCTTGATCCTCAGTGTCAGGGGAGTGAAGTCAATTTTGCTTTCTTTTTCTTTTACTATTCTCCTTTTTATTACTACATTAAAGGTTTGGATTACATCAATAAGAACGCTGAGAGGCTTGCTCATTGCCATTCCTCACCATCCTCATCCTCATTATATTCATATACACATTTTTAATTAATCTTTTTATAGCATGACTTTGTGTCTAGGCCCTCATCCCCGTTACGCTCCCTCTCCCCTACTTTCACTAATAAGATAGAAAAGACTCAGTACAATGGTAAAACATACTCTCTAACCAAGCAATGGTTCAGGCAAAAATCTAAATATAATCTTAAACTCTAATTACAAAACAGAATGTACAGCCTCCAAAAAGAAACTCTATCCTTACAGACATTCGCCTGAAAGGCTGAACAATAAAACGCCTGAATTGCTTAAATGAGCTCCTTGGTTTGCACTGCAATTATTTCCTACATCAAATCAAAACTGACCCCATTTAACTTTAGTTTTATCGTAAACATTTTAGTGATTCATATTTTTCCAGATACTACAATTGTGATTCCTAACCCTAATCAAAACGTAACTGGTTCTTCATCTGAAACAACCTTTCCTTTTCTACTTTCATCCCTTAAGACACTAATGGATAGTTTCATGTAGCTATTATTTCAACAATTTCTAATTAATTTGGACAGCCGATTTTCACATTCCAATTCAATCTCAATGGATGAAGTCAAGCTCCACACTATATTTTATTGATTCTGCAGAGTGATTCGCTTTGGATGCAGGATTACTGTTGCCAGAGATTATTCCATTGTGGTCTTTGCATCAATCAGACAGCTGAGAAGGGTTAAATGTTGGTTCACATTGGTCTGTGAACGCAGAAAAATGTTTTGTTGTGGTGTTTTAACTTTGAAAACAGAACTATTTAAACATGCTTGGGATGCCTCTATCTGTTATTGTGTCTTATAAGAAGCTTATGGATGGAGTAATGCAATAAATGCTTATCTAGGTCAAATTCTGTGATACATTTAGATGATGATGATGATGAACTCACACTCACACATATACAGCTGTCTTTCGGTGACCAGGCTTTTAATAGTAACCACAGTTGCTCAGGACCCTGCCATGCTGAAAGGGGTGAGGCAGCTCTAGTGTCCAAAAACCAAAGTAGATCATCATTCCATCCCTTCTACATGTCTGTATTCCCCAGCGCTAAACTAGCCTTTACTAAACACCAGCATGGAGGAAAGCTCTTCCACATGGACCATAGACCCCAAGCACAAGGGCTTACATGGACGTATATGGATAAAAATGAGAGCTTACAAAAATTCTCAGCTTGTTAAGTCATCAGAGCCTTCTTAGAAAACTATTTAACTACCTCAGACATTAAAGAGATAAGCACATAACCAGCACACAGCAAATGTAGCAGCTCATGGTTCATGCTTAAATTATACCCTAGATCAGGGGTGTCCAAACCTCAAGGCCAATGTCCTGCAGAGTTTAGCTCAGACTTTAATTTAAAACTCTTGAAGCTGCTTAGATAGGTGTTCAGGATGACAAGAAACATCCAGGCAACAGGGTTTGGAATTGGACACTTAGATATAAGTTATTAGGAATAATAAAACAGATCCAATACATGCAGCTACAAATATAATCTTTAAGAAATAAATATACCAGTATAAATAAATATCCTTAATGCATGCAGAACTTAACCTACATTTTGAATAAGTAATAAGGGTTTCCTCAGAAAACCACAATAAGCAAGAGTTTGTTTCCCAACTCAACTCATGGATTGTACCAGGCCAGCTGAGAACCATTGTTTACAGCAATGATATGCTCTGTCCAATGGGAGCAAATTTCAAGCTCATCTTACAGCACACAGTGATCACAAAACCATTAAAGTGTTTAGGTCTCATGTAAAATAAGATTCCCAAACAGAAGCAGATTCATTCCAGACTGGAATGTGATGGCCACAGGGGCGATGGTGGCACGAACAGCCCACAGCTTTGGGCACAAACGTGGTGTGAACTGATTGAGATAACAGAAGTCTATCAGCACTGAGCCAACTGGACCCACAACACTGAAGACGTGGGGAGAGCCAGGAATACACACACTTAGAGCCACATACACAGACACACACCCACGCCAGACTGCCACAACCACAGACACATACAGGCATCTCCAAAACAAACCTTACTGGGCACAAAACTGAAGATCTGGTCTTGATTTCTGAGAGTTGATGTAATGTTCCCCACAGAGTTTAGTGGTAAAATGTACCGTTGGTTGAGCTGTAAAAACGTGAATGGAAAAATGTTTGCTAACGGCTTAAACACTGAAACTAACAGTGATGTTTTTGAGTGTGTTTATAAATTTGAAGAGATGTGATTTTCAGTGTTCATTCTATTATCGTTTAATAACATAATGTACAACACTAGATAGAGGATAATGTGATGCAAATAAGCTAATCCTAAATAACCATGGGTGAATCCACTGGGAGACGGCGAGCCGAGTGCGGCGGTCTACAGCTGTAGGGGCAGAATAAAAATTACCTCACTAATTTTGGCTGAAAGAAACTCCGCAATGTAATTAGAGGGGAATTCTGACTGCATGAGATCTGCTGCTTTAGGAATATCTATCAATTATGGTTGCGACAACAGGCCTGACATGACAGACACGTGAGAGGGGAAGATAAAAAAGACCAAGGATGAGAAAATTATAATATAGTGTACAAATCTAGAGGGTCTTTGGTAAAGGTCTGCAAGACAAAAAGAAAAAACTTTTCATAAAAAATTCCACAGTTTAGTTTTTAGTCATAAATCATCATAATTTAGACAAAATTTCTTGTTACTATGCTTGTTATAAAATGGAAGAGTACTAATGGAGATTCCTGCCATATAATTAAAAGGACAGTTCACCCAAAAATGAAAATATTTTGAATGTTGGAAACACTGACTATGTATACCATGTCCATAGTTACAGGTTTTCAACATTCTTCAGTATATATCATCATTTGTGTTCAAGAGAAGAAATAAACTAGGTTTGGAACAAGAAAAGGATGAGTAAATGATGACAGACTTTTCATTTTTCTGCTGAACTATCACTTTAAAGCACTGTATAAACGCTGAATGTCAAATGATCTACGCATACAGACACGTAAAGGCTTAATTACTGGAAAATGACAACTCTAAATAGGTCAAAACCAACATGTTCTGCTCCGAGCAATCTGGATTTACTTTGAAGCTGAATCACCTATGCAAAGGCACAGTTACACTCCTGTTCCTCAGGCTACATGCTATCCTTCAACATGTCAACATTCCAGGAAGTTTGTGTGAATCCTCAGAGGTATTAGGTAAGGACTGAGCACAGTTGATCTGACGTCACTATGAGTAACAGGGGATCTCAGGAATCTCTCCCAAATTTGAATATGAGACATTCAGCTGACAAAAGCGGAAGTTACGTAAAGAAAATAGAGAAGGAATGTCCACAACGAACGCTCATCATTGACAAGCCCACTGATGTCTTTTCAGACTGCCGTTCTGCCCCTTTTTCACCAGATTTGGTGGAGCTGCTTTTTGGTGGATTGTTCCTCAATATTGACATTCATATTAAAGAAACACTCCACTTTTTTGGGAAATAAGCTCATTTTGCAAGCCACCTAGAGTTAAACAGTAAGATTTTACCATTTTTTTTATTCCATTCAGCTGATCTCCGGGTCTGGGTCTCTCTGGGTCAAGCACTTTTAGCTTAGCTTAGCATATATCATTGGATTAGACCTTTAGCGTCTTAATCAAAATATTCAAAAAAAGAGTTTCGATAATTTTCCTATTTAACATTTGACTCTTCTGTAGTTACATTGCTTCAGCTATGGTACGGCAACAAAGTTCCTTGATTATTACACCAGAATGAGAGTATAATTAGCCATATCAACCTAGAAAATAGCAGTGCTTTAATGTGACACTTCCTTTATTGATTTATTGATAATGGCTTGTTTCAGTTATATTAAAGTGATTTTGAGTGGCTGTGCCCTACAGATGAACCTCATTTGTGTGACCATACACTTAAATTTTTGACCTCTTGCACTATCCTGTAGGTGTTAGGTGTAAGTACAAGCTAACTAGCATAATTCCCAAGGGTTTTCCCTGACGGCTTTTACTGCATTGACAGAGTCACACCTCTCCCTCAGCCCACCTCAGCGACTGCGATAAAGACGCCCCAGAGGATTCAAGCCTTTAGCCTGATAACCTTTCACACTGCCTCCATCCGTTACTACCACAAAGCTCTATCGGTGAAGGACAGCTGGTTATAAAGAGTTTTAAACAGGCTTCTCTTCTCAATGTGTGGTAACACAGCACAGCTGTTTCCCCTCTGTCCACAGCAGGCCAGGATGACCTCTCAACACAACATCATTAGACAGAGCTGGTATTGTACTAAACGTCCCACAGATAGAGCTCGAAACAACTAACACAGAATGTCTGAATGAGCTCTCAGGATTTTACCATCATTCATCTCTTGTGAATAATTACAGTCAGTATGTGGATTTCCAAACAGATGTAAATACAGTTGCCCTCAGTGCCATTTCTCACATTCATGGTTTACCCAACAAAATAGGGGCATAACAGTTCTGTTGTTTTTAAATAATGTTAATAATAATATTAATAATAAATCAAGAATTACTACAGAATTCTAGCTTAAAAATTATTATTTTATTTTTTTTACAATTACTAATAATCAATGTTTTCACATTCTGGTAGTCAATTAATCTGTCAAATATTTCTTACGGTAAATCAGATTTAAAAGCCATGTTAAACCAGCGTTATCCTCCCAACATTGTGCAAAAACAATGAAACAACAATATTTTATCAATGTAGGCCACAGTGTAATTTTAGTACCCCTGAGTAACTACTAAAGTAGTTATTTTTTTTTATAAGTTTATCCCATTTGTTGTAATTTTATTAGGTCTATTTAATTGTATTTGAAGGTTTCATTCATTCATTCATTTTCATTTCGGCTTAGTCCCTTTATTAATCTGGGGTCGCCACAGCGGAATGAACCGCCAACTTATCCAGCATATGTTTTACGCAGCGGATGCCCTTCCAGCTGCAACCCATCTCTGGGAAACATCCATACACACCCATTCACACTCATACACTACGGACAATTTAGCCTACCCAATTCACCTGTACCGCATGTCTTTGGACTTGTGGGGGAAACCGGAGCACCCGGAGGAAACCCACGCCAACACAGGGAGAACATGCAAACTCCACACAGAAACGCCAACTGACCCAGCCGAGGCTCGAACCAGCGACCTTCTTGCTGTGAGGCGAACGTGCTACCCACTGC
>CAIGQW010000317.1:3719214-3734405 GCA_903798125.1 Danio choprae | reverse complement strand
TTGATTTTATGTCTAAAAGCATATAATTCATATAGAAATTAAAAAAGAACAAGTGAAGTGACACCAGATTATTATTAAGTTATACTGGCTGATTTTCCTGTTTCAAATACCAATTCATCATTGACAGAAAAAAAGTAGTCTAAAATAATAACGAGACAGGAAACAAGCAGAAAATACGCTCATCTTTCATGTTGACTACAATAAGATAATCAGATGAGACCAAAAAGTCCATCTGCCACCCCGAGACCATAAATTCCCCACATCTCCCTGCGTCCATTACTTCAAAACTTCAAATCAGAGGAACCAGATTAGATCAAATCAGATCCCTGGAGTTTTCAGATCAGGTTTGAGCTTTACAGCAGATCAAGACGCTCACGTGGCACAGACAGATGTATCTGACCCAAGAGACCTGGGCGATCTGTCACTTACAAGACTATTAGTGATTTACCATTTCCACCGGATAAAGCTCTACAGGACCAGCTGCACATTCAAAGAAGGACACTGAGGTGCCAGAGGTCACTTTAAACTCTCAATCCAATTTATTCACCTTGGTAACATTCTCTGTAAAAAGAGACAGGCACATCTCTGTCATATTAATCAAGCAAGATGGCCCGATTAGCCTCTAATTATAACCACGGCAACATTGCCCATTTCAGACTCATCTCAGGAATTCATGTCCTCCAGCTCCTTTAAATGAACCCTGACCCCGTGGTCTGCCAAACTAAAACTGAGAAATGTCCCTCACACGTTTCAAACACACTCACACCTGCACAGAATTACTGCCTGCTAGCTGTCTGCCACACACTAGCATGCTAACAGACACACAAAAGCCTAACTGTACGTGTGGACACAGCGTGTAATCACAGAGAGGAGATGGTTTTAGCGTTAGCAGAGCAGTCTGTTGTTTTTACCATCTTCCACCGCAGCTACCAATTCCGCTTTCCCACAGTTTCCCCAAACACACACATTCGCCAAAACAAAGGAACAACAAACAGCTAGTATCTGAGTTTACGTTAACTAGTGCACAACCCAAACATGGTCTGCAAACGTATACAGCAGGGGTCACCCATTAACCCAGTTTGACCAATAACTAAGCCAGGAATGTTGGAGTTAATGGATCTCAGAGAGGGAGAGAGATAGAAAGATAGATAGAGATCTTGACCTGCAGACAATATGACACAGAAATACCTCACAGTTGTTATTACATGCACTGACTCAGTTCCTCATTTCTCAATTGCTTGTATTTTCACACACTGTTGACGTTCATGCTAGGGATGCAGATATTTCATAGAGGTTATCATGCTTTTTTTAACGATTAACTGTCATCTAATGCAAGTTAATTCTGTAAAAACAAACATTTTCATTTGCAAATCTAATAATTGGTTATCACTAAAAAAATGATATTTGAGAATTATATTGCTGTCATGTCAAAACCATTTAAAACCATGTATTTGATTCTTTTTTTATTAGAATATTTTTTCAAATATCATTTATTGATTATCACCCGTTCACATTTTTATTGAAAATAGTTTGGCCTGCATTCACTTGTAGAATTTAAAACTATTTTATTTATAATGCATTATTTTATTTTGATAAAATATAAGTTCATGTCTGCAGTAAAATATCTCTCTGAGACTTTTTAAAACAGTTTTAAGGTATTTCATATAAAAACACTGAACTACAAAATGTCTAACTTGAAAAACTACAATTATCAGCCATAAAATGAAAATCATCATCTCAACAAATTAATGTCGTCATCCATAACAATTAACGGAACAAAACAACTTTCATCAAAAAAAGACAACAACAACACAACCAAACAACTGAGCTCACAAATGCAAATTGACAGTCATCCACCGTTTTAAAGCACATAATATAAAACAAAAACTCCAAATGAGATGGAAAAATACCTGGAGTTCACAAATGAGATGGAAAAATAATGAGATGGAAAAATACCTGGAGTTTATCTATATTAAATGTCTCAAAACCTGAACTCAATCACCCTACACTCACACCATCCCATATAAACAACCATTACGTCCTACAAGGCAATCGGTCCAGTCTCAGCATGCTCAAATTAGACTAACTAGAGACTCACATCCTTCATAAATGAATGATGAAATCAGAGGACATGAGTTATACATGAGTACTTCACTGTTCTTGCAATTACAGTGGTGAATAAAAAAGAAAAGTTAATAAAATAAAAAGTAAAAAAAAAACAACTAACACAAATCCTGTGTTCAACAAATACCTCACTCGTACAGACAACACAAAACTAACTGCAGAAATCTTGAGAATAATCCATTACTAGTCTATAAATCAATTGGATCATCTCTGCTAAGGGTTGTTTAACCTACCAGGACAAGTGATTTCCGAGAGCAGGATGAAGCTCTCAAGCTGTAGAGCCTTTTGAAGAATGGAGCTCAGCAGAGTCGGCGCTCCAGTGAATGTATCTGTGCTAGTGTGTGTGTGTGTGTGTGTGTGTGTGTGTGAGCGCGACTGAGACGGCAACTCAAATACCACTTTCCTCCTCCCTCTTCTCTATTTGGCTCCTCCCACAGCCAACTCTTTCAGGAAGAGCCAGACTGGAGAAATACAAGCAGGAAGAACAACACTTCCCAACGGATACATGACCAAATCAATTCATTCATGCACCACAGTATGTGTTATGTTGGTGCCTTATTTACAACACAAATCCTTTGCCTATTCTTGGCCTCAAGTGGTTTTCCGATTGGAGCTTTGGCTTCCGACTGGAGATATTTGTGGTGGTCATTTCCCAAAACACCTCTAAATAATCTTTTCCCACATTCAACCTAAAGGAAGTGATATAAGAGTGTCTGTCGGCTTCATCAAAGTAAATAGAGTCCAGCAGAACACCGAAAGACAGGCAGTGGTGGCCATAAGGAAATCCTTTCATCTGCTTTTACAATTTCAGGAAGAATTACCTGAGAGAGACTCATTCAGTATGACTGTTTCTGTTCTTGGAAGCTGCATTCTTCTTGGAAGAAGAGTTTGTGGTTTCTCGGCTCTCCGAGTATGAGTTTGGGTTGAGCGTCGCCCTCCAAACATAAGTTCATCCCATAAAATCCCGTAAAAGCAGAAAGTGGATGAGATCCAGCTCAGAGGGACAGAAAGGAATGAAAGTTATGAAGCAACACTTAATTTCACTGACACACGAGTATCAAACTCACTTTGGAGACTCCGCCTCTCTGTTTTAAGTAGGATTAACTGGATTATCTAAGGAGTGGTTGGATAAAGTCTGGTTTGGCAGACCACCTTTGTGGTGAAGGTGAATGTTCTCCTGAAACACAGATAACATCTGCCATCCAGATGCACAACAAATAAACAAGTCTGACCTAAAGAGATCCTCCTCTCCAGGTCTATTCATTCAATCAGTCAAGTAGGTTTATGGCCGGATTAAATTTTTTTTGGTTGTGATTAATTGTTGAAGCTTTTATCTTTTTATATTTAGTATATGGGATTATCACAATATTGACCTAAACTCCAAAAAAGATTCCTTTAACAGGTATGTGTTTCAACCAAATTAAAATACAACAGGATTATTAAGTAAAATAGGTAACCCTTTACAATAAAGTCTCATTAGTAAATGTTAGTTAATGGATTAAAATCAACAGTGCACAAAATACAGATTAATGAGTTATGCTGTTAATATTAGAAAATTAAAAAATTCAACTCCATTATAACCCCATTCAATAAGTCGATTACGACTATGATTTTAATGTGTTATTAGGAATCAACTAAGAAAGTGTTTCAGCATGTAGTTGTCAGTGTTCGTCCGCGTCATCGTTTGTTGTCGTCACGTGCCTTTTGTCTTTCTCCCGCCACCGTCATTGTTCATCTGTTCCACCTGTGTTCATCCCTTCTGTGTCATCTGTGTAATCAATCTGTCATCCATATATACCCTTTCGTCTGTGTCCATTGTTGTCCGGTATCTTGAATCGTGTGGGTCTCGTCCTGTGTCGTCCTGTCTTCCCGTATCCCATATCTGTTACCCGTAAGTGTTCAATAAACCCGTTTTGTTATATATTTCCTTCTCCGTCTCGTTCTGTCACCATCCGCCACCAATGGCGTTACAGTAGTCCAGATTAGGTTACGTTTGAACTATTAAGCTAAACAATTAAGTGTTCAAGCATTTGCAACAGTTATGAACAGTTTAAATATTAAATAATTATTTCAAAGTGCCCACGTAATCAGTATTGTGCATGCTCATTATTAATATATTGAAATATTTACATGTCTACAGTCAAGTCCAGGTGTGGATTCTTTCCTCATTTCTCTTGATTTGACTGCCTTTGAAACCCACACCCTCATGCCAAGGGGTGTACCTTAGCCCCACCATAAACACAATACCCACAGAATGTGAGCCTGTGGCTGTGGTAACAGATCCCTATGGGAATGTCTGCAGTTCCGTCTGTTTTGAGGAAAGGGAATAGAGCGGATGCTACCAAAGGTCTGAAATGTGGATGCAAATGATGATTCATTCCTGCGCATAATTAATAAATTCAACACTTAGCAACAGTGTGTAAAAACAAACCGTTTCTGACGTGAAAATGTAAAATGAGATGTGAGACAGATGTGTGCACCCTGGCTTTTGAAAATGAAACTAAATTGAAAGTGTCGCAACATTTCGCTGTCTGTAAACAATGATAAAATGCATGAAAACACAGTGACAGTGTGATAATGATCATGACAACAAGCACTATCAGTGATCAACTGTAAAGATTTCTTCTGTTTGCCTATTCAGGTCAAAACTTGTCCTGCCTATACTTTCAGTGCCTCCCCCTTTATATATATATATATAAGCTAAATTTACAATACTTTACAATCATTTGTTAAAAATCCATATATATATATATATATATATATATATATATATATATATACTTTACATTTTATTTACAATTAAAAATTTTATTCATGATTATATTATTTATTAAATAAGTTTTTTTTTAATTACATTTCATTTCATTTTCCTTCGGATTAGTCCCTTATTTTTCAGGGGTCGCCATAGCGGAATGAACCGCTAACTATTCCAGCATATGTTTTATGCAGCGGAGGGCCTTCCAGCCACAAACCCAGTACTGGGAAACACCCATACACTCTCAGGAAACAGGAGGAAACCCACGTGAATATGGGGGAACAAGCAAAATCCACACAGAAATGGCAATTGAAATAAAGTATCTGGAAATAATACAGATATTGTAATTATACAGAAAACAGAAAAATAATTATGTTGTGGTCTCTGTTACTATGTTACTTCAATTTGAATGCAGCACTTTCATATCCATCATCAAGACAAGAGGACCATTCAGTTCTTCTCATTTCATCATCAGATTTCCATTTCTATTTTTATATTCATCTCTGTCTATATGCAATTCTGTGCAGGTATGAAGACCTCTGATCTTTAACCTTCACGCTATAACTTCATCCCCACCCAAGTTCCTGACACTGTTTTGCTTACACTGCAGGATCAATGCTAATGTTGAAGAGCCCAGCTGGCCTGAGTGTCACACTGGTAATGCTGTCAGCACTGATCTGTTTGGGTGCTCATCTGAGCTGCTGAAGAATGGCAGTGTCTGAAAGAGAGGATTATGAAGCAGTGCAGGATTACTTCTGCTGCTCATCTTTCATACTGAAGATCATGCTGTAGGCTCTGAGCGACACACACACACTCGCTTGGTCAGACTCGTATAAACGTATCTCCTTTTACAACTCCTATTACACACAGACATGTCCAAATGAGCTTTCACACCACTAATTAATCACAAATACACACACACACCACTCTTTGAACGCATATACGTGCACTTAATATGCCTGATTGAACGATTAGTTAGACAGTGATAAAAATGACTCAATTCAAATAAAGCCAGTGAGGTTACCTGTTATAACAAGCTGTATACATACTTTACTGCCATATTTGCACGAATCAAATTTGCATGTGGATGGGTTACATTCTTATCAGAAAATAGAAAAAAAACAGAAAACACGTAAGACTTTTTTGGCATGTTTTGCATTACATTAAAAGCTCTATTTATAGCAGATGCTACTATGAATGGATGCATTATTTAGAATGACTTTTAAATAATAAAGAGACTATCACAATTCATAGTTTTCTGTAATCACGTTACAATTACTAGTTAGAATGTATGTTACTTTAAATATTTTATTAAGATGTGAGCCTGACAGGTAGTATTTAAGAAGGTATTACTTGGTCTTGGGTGCTATAAATATCTGCAAATATGGGTGCTGGGTGAGCATATTTTCCTTTAAAGTGATTTTGAAGTTCTGTGGAGTGGTTTTAAACAAAGGGTGGAGCATCTATGTAACTTCCAATTATGAAGAAACTTGCATGGTTTTCTGCTGAATTCTGTGCAGAGATTCAGAGAATGTTTGATTATAAAGCAGTGTCTGCTTTAACACACATGCTCAGAAAAAAAGGTTACCCTTTTCTAAAGAGGCCAGGAAAATCAATAACACATATTTGTAGAGGTTACACTAAAAGAAGAGCACCTGAGCTAATCAATGGCCAGAGAGAGGGAGATCAGGGGTTAATGTACTTTCAGTTAAGTGCCATCCAGGAGAAGAGGCCAGATCCTCTGTCTCACGTGCTGGAGAGAAACAAGGCCCTCTGGGAAGGGTGGAGGACTGGCTGGACTTCGCTGTTTATCTTGGAGGGCAGTTTGTAGGAGAGGCTAAAAAGAGCCAACTCAAATTCCTCAGGAAAAAAAGGAGATTAAGAAGCGTGTGTGTGGAAAAGGGAAAAGCTTCGTCACGTTCTGAAGAGCAAACTTCCAAAAGGAAGCTGTATTTACTAAACATATGTGGGTGGAAACTTCTCATGGGTCGAAAAAAGTGTCATCCAGAGATAATAATAAACATTTCAAAGTGCTTGTTTGAGTGATCCTATTAGCTGAGCATGCCAGAATTTCAGATTTTTGCTAATTCAATTACTAAATTGTGTGATTGTCCGGATGTTTACTTTTACCAGATGCTTTTATCCAAACTGATCAACAAATAAGGTCAATTACAAGCATTTTTTAAACAACTTACAGAAAATATATAAATGTTTACTGATTATTAGTCATTTCCGAGCTCCATAATAAACTTCATATAGTCTATTGTAGTTGGTTGTAGTCATAAAGACTCTGAAATAAGTCACAGTTTTTATTTTCTATATTCTACAGAAAAAAAAGAATTATAAATTAAATTTAACTTTGTCTTTGCATTTTACATAAAAAATGTAATTGGAATTCCATAAAATTTTAGCTAATTTCAATCAGGCCATAGACTAAGCAAACCACATGAACCATTATGTGGGTCAAAGGGAACAACGTCACAGTGAACATATTCTGCATGGCTTGTGTGTGTATACACAGTCTATATATGTCATGCCCCACTATCAGCCCATCAACAATTGAGAAATCACACAATAAACTAGACCACTTCTTTACATGCTGACTCCTGTTCAAACTATAGTATATGTGCATGTTCAAACAATTAGCTGATTCAATCTCTTTCCAAAATGAATCACCACAAAGAATTACTCATGCTTTTTAAGGAAGGTTTTAGAGATCACTCTGAGAACCTAAAATGACTCAGATTCTCTCTCTAATCCTCTCATTTTATCCGCTGGAGCCTCGAGGCAGTCAGACTGTCAACTTTCACTGAGAGAGACACTGCGGCGCTTTACATGGTTTGCAAACTAACTGGCTTAGGACATAGTGGCTAGTCTGTGGCTGAGGATGTGTGTATGCTTTGAGAAGACTAGACTTTGCTCTGGAGCATTTGAAGACTACACACATTACATTCTAATCTTCAGTAAACGGTAACGGTCCCTAGAAATGCATCTCTGCTGATAGACCTCTACTCTCCGCTGACTATCTTAAATTGGAATTTGACTTGTGGCATGAAGCAGCAATCATACTGGAAATCCACAAAGCACAACCGCTGGAGACAGAGACCAGTGAAGCCGTTGACTCAGAGTGTGTTATGACATCCAAACAGATCCCACATTTCCCAACACTGTGGAGGATGATTTCCACAAACTGACTTCAGCACTAATTCTAAGCTAAAGATTGGACAATGTTTGGCCAAATGTGGGCTGCTGAGGGTCTTTATTAACTGAATGCATTCATCCAAATACTTCTTAGGCCTGGGTGTATTTGATTTACACAATATCTCGCACACAAGCCCTCCAGAGTATTTGAATTTTTTTGGTGTGTGCACACTGCCATGTTGACCTTTTTGGTTTTGTACACACATACATGCATGCACTGTCAGTGATCCAAAAAGAAAGATAAATAATAAAAATAGAGACAAGGCAGTTATTCTTTTGGCTTTAGATTGTCAAACTATTTATTGTATTTTTGGCTCACCAAGGATGCATTTATTTGATCAAAAGTACAGTAATTTAAATAATTATAAAATGTTAAAGTTTTGTTGTATTTTACAGGGGACGCGGTGGCGCAGTGGGTAGCACAATCGCCTCACAGCAAGAAGGTCGCTGGTTCGAGCCTCGGCTGGGTCAGTTGGCGTTTCTGTGTGGAGTTTGCATGTTCTCCCCGTGTTGGCGTGGGTTTCCTCCGGGTGCTCCGGTTTCCCCCACAGTCCAAAGACATGTGGTATAGGTGAATTGGGTAAGCTAAATTGTCCGTAGTGTATGTGTGTGAATGAGTGTGTATGGATGTTTCCCAGTGATGGGTTGCGGCTGGAAGGGCATCCGCTGCGTAAAACATATGCTGGATAAGTTGGCGGTTCATTCCGCTGTGGCGACCCCAGATTAATAAAGGGACTAAGCCGAAATGAAAATGAATGAATGAATAATTCAAAATAAAATATTTTTATTATATATTATATTTCTAAACCTTTAAATAATAATTTACAATGCACTTAATGTTTGAATGTTGTAGGTCTTATTGTGCCCCTTCAAACAGACATGGATTGATAATGTGCAGGCTATCAGCTAACAGGCAAAAACAAAACATACTCGAAGTCTAAACAAACCCCTTTTCAGAGGAACCAGGTCAAAACAAGTGTAGTATCCTTTATGTGTAGTGTACGGCAAAATGAAACGCTTTGCTTTGTTATATGATAGCTAATAAAGCATCAACAGAGGAAGTTCCTGACTTTCATAGTTAGCAAAAAAATATGCTCTATTCACCCTCAGTGGTCAGTGAAATATAAAAATAGTGCAAAAGACACAGTAAAGTGAAACAGATAGGAAGCACCTGTCACTTCATACTTCTGAGCAGCTATTTTGTTACTTGAGTGAGCAGAGCTGCAGTCAAGGACACATCACTCACTCAGAATGTGTGTGGTAAACCTTCACTCCACATTCGCCCTTGGGCTCTACTTTTAACAAGACTGCACATTAATTTTCAAAGCCTTGTTCGGCTGCATTTCTTGACATCCAGCAGTAAAAGTGCTCATCATCGCCCAGAACTGATTAATGACGACGATGCTGACTCACTGCCGCGAATCGATTCATTCGAACAATTCTTTTCAAAGGAAAAGATTCTGAAATATTTAAATTACGTCATCAACGCAGTCGCTTACATACATGAACGTTGTCACAAACTGTACAAAAGCACAGTTCAGCTTCCTGCAACCACGAGAAAGTAATTAAGATCACGAATAATTAACGAATCATGATAATAAACGAAGCATTCGGAACCTCACTAGAAGAAAATGCACACGTTTACTAAAGTGCACTGATATAAGAATTAGCCGTCACATTTTATCTCACGTATTGTTTCCAATCATTTAAGACGACATAATGTACGCAAATAGTGTAAGGTTTACGGTCCACTAGCGAGTTTATTGTAATATTTAGTTACTAAGAAAACTACAATAAACAGTTCAGAAACTCTTGTTAGCTAAAAACACAATACCGAAGTTATTATTTTGGGTCTCGAACACATTACGAGTTGAGTGATAATCATATGGCTAACCATGTCAATGAATACTGTACATATAATAACGAAGCTGTCATTGAGTTACGTTCATTCATTTTTCATATTTTTACACTCACCCCAGTGAGGCTGCAGCGATGTCCAAAAACGGGTAGAATTCAAACTTGGCTGTAATGTACCGTATAAAAGTATTTAGCAGCTAAACGTCTTTGAGACCGAAAAGTGAGAGTACCTACATTTTCATGAACCCCGAGAGCCGATTGAATTTCTGCGGGGAATATACCATTATCGTACCGTAAAATATGAGAGTGCAGAGTTGTTGTGATAGGGGGTAAAGTACGTCAGTGATAACATATTCCTTAATTAAACATACACATATATGCTCAATTAAATTTATATTTAATTAGACGAAAACAAAAATAATGTTTATGGCAATAAAACGGGATAGAGTGTCCGCACACCCGGTGAACACCCCTAGGACTGCAAATAATAGTATGAGCCAAATCCCGCCATTGGTCGCTTCCCAGTTTGGAAAACGCAGGAGATTTCCAACCGCCCATCCATGTGTTATTACGTCATTGTTTTGCCTCCGTTCACAGTAACTAACTAGTGATAAATCTGTCGTTTAAACAGTATTGTAAACCTCAAATCAATTGCTTTCATTCTGGCATATACTTAGGAACATTCATACTAATTCTTCCATTCTGTCAAAGCCAGAGTCTGGTATCTTAGCCAAGAAGTTAACCTTGTTTTTTTCTTGAAAATGTTTTGAGGGTGATGTCATATATCAGCAAATAACAGTTTCAGGCTGAATACAAACACTGGAAGGTGATTTTCTAAAGTGTTTAATAAAAATTCTGGCCAAATGTTTGCTGCTCAGTAGTTAATGTAAACGTATATATTGCTTTGCGATTATAGAAATATTCATTGGTGTTTTTGAGAAAGACTAATAAATTAGTGTTGTCTAATTAATTTGTCTAATTGAAGTAGTGGTAATGCTGGTGGTGGTGTTGAAACCCAGTCGACCCCAGACAGGGGTGTTATGGGGGGATGGTGTTAATTCATTAAGTGGCACAGATTCAGCATTGTGTTTGTTCCCGTCTGGCTATACAATGGAGCTACTGATAAACTAAAGTAGCAAAAGTTGAATTCAATGTGAATTAATTAACTTAAGGTACACTTTCACTTTTTGCTAATTTTGTTGTTATAGTGTGCCCTTAAGAAGCAACAGTTAAGACAAAGAATTCAAAAATTTAATTAATGTGATATAAATAATAGAGATTGTATTGTTTTTACTTTTGGGGCATATTTCAGCTCTCATTAAATGATTAATTTCTTGGAGTTTAAGCTATATACAGTGCTCAGCATATATAAGTACACCCCCCACAAATCTCTCATTTAAATTCATATTTTCTACAGGATGCTTTACAATATTATATTTGTGCATATACATTAATTAAGTCAGTACTGAAGCCAAATCTGGAGCTCATCTTACAAAATAACTTACAATAATGGTTCAAAAACTAGTAGCCCAAATTTATATGTTATAGAAAAAATATTAAATACAATTTTATTTAGCAAAAATAGCAAAAATCAAGAGAAACAAAAAATATATACAATTGTTGAAATGTTGTAGTTTGTCATTTTTTTTGCAATGTTTTGCATGAATTTGTGTGTATTATCTTTCCATTTAAAGATGATCTGTGACTAAAATATAATTTTAATAAATATATCTGTTTAATAAAGCTGTTTTGTTCAAATGCACCAATATATATGACCCATATTCACTGAGAAATGGATGGGTTGTTTGGGGTGTGCTCATATATGCTGAGCACTGTAAATGGGTAAAAGACAAAACATTTATTTTCAAGCATTAAAACAATCTAAAGTAATAGAGATTCCTGTTTAGTTTGTGTAACAATAATATGAAACAAAACTCTTACCAAGCATATTTATAAAAATATACTTTCATGAAATTTTAAAAGACTACTTAAGGATGACTGTGACATCTCAAAATATTAATTTTCCTTTTAAATCATTATTTTCCACCAATATTTTCTGCCATGGCAAAACAGAGCCAAAGCACTGTTTTATATATTTGTCAGCAAGACTTAAATGTTATATTTTAATTTTCATATTTACATTTTATTTTTTTCAATTTGAAAATGTTTTAGCAATTAAATAATCTAATGAATATAAATTAGTCAGCATGTGTCCTTAAAAATATATATATATTTGAATACTTTAAATCTGAAAATGATTCAGCAATTAAATCATTGAATAAATATAAAGATCAAAAGCTTACAGGCAAACAGGCAAAAGCACTGATGTTGACTGAAGATGAGGTCTGTGTCTGCAGACTACAGATGTAATTAACGAGGAGACGCAAAGAAAAGGAAAGACGTTTTGGAAAATGAGCTGCAGTCTGATCTTTAAACCCCCATTACTCACTCCCACTCGGGGCTCTGAGAGGCCAAATGCCGTTTGCATTCATTGCTTGGCGCTGGCTTTAACTGTTAGCCATGACAGAGGAAAACAGAGAACTCTGAGACACAAAGACACAGTCCCATGGGCCATGAACCTCAACCGTCAATCCTCTCCCATTACAAACACGTCTCATTACTGCTGACCTGTGTCGCTACTGAAAATAAACAACTGAAATAGTGAAGTATATCAGTTCCACTTCCTTACCCGCTGCTATCATTTGCAGTTGAATCATGTGGTTTTTGTGCTTACATCCAAACAAAACAAAAGAGCAAACAGGACTGCCTAAAGGAACTACGGTAATAATAGAAGTTATCCATATAAGCTTTTTCCTTCATTATTTAATGCTTAAATGTATAGTATGCCCAAAAATTAAAATTTACTCACCATTTACTCACCATCAAGTGATTCCACACCTTTATGAGTTTCCTTTATATGTTTAACACAAAAGAAGATATTTTGAATAGTTTTAGAAACCTAAAATCAAACAAAAAGTGCTCAGGGGTAGCTTAATTAATGCATCGGTGCGCTTTGGGTAAGGGATTCATCAGAATAAACAGCAAAAGAAAGTCCAAGGCACTCGGAAAATGTGGAAAAAATATTAAAAAGCCTTTATTGACATGGCTATTCCTTAAAATGGCGCCGTTTTAGGGAATAGTCATGTCAATAAATGTTGGAAACCTCTTTGTAAGAAGCATGTGAATGTTGAGTAAACGATGACAGAAGTTTCTGTTTTGGTTGAACTATCTCTTAAGACTGAGGAGCACATGAGGAAATAAAGCCATGTTTATCTCCTTTACTTCCTCTTTTGATTTCTCTGTACACTTGATGAACATGTTGCATTTTATTCATAACAACTGGACATGAAACAATAACAAGTGTAACAATAATGTCTTTTCTAAATAAATGTTCCCGAGGACCTTCTAAGAAAACCTGCCTGATGATGCTCTGGAGCTAAATATATCTTAAGGAGAGCCAAGCTATTGTCTGTTTTCAATTACTTCCAGTTAACTGAGCCAGGACTTCATCTTCTGCTTAAAGTGCAAAATCAGTCATAATAGGAGACGAAAGTACACCTTGACATGCTCTTATGCCTTCTACTGTTTTTATTTAACACAACGAGGTGTTGGGAGATCTCTCATGTCGATCTTGTTTTGTGTTTAAGTGCTCATTTTAGCAGGCTAATGACTTGTACATCAGTTTGGTATAAAAAGAAACAACAACATATAATTGTATACAATGTGCAGACATGGGTATTTTGTTAGCCCTGTTTTTTTGTTTTGTTGTTGTTTTCACTGTTGGAGAGTAGCTAGCTACAAGTAACTCAGCTACTAACTTAGCTATAATGTTTAGTAGCTTGACAGTTGCTCAGCTGCTTCAGATACAATGTAGAATTTCTAGCAGATAATGTAGCTATACCTTTTCCAGCAAGTAGTGAAGTAGCTTGGCAAGAGCTACAGTATACATTTAGTCATGTGTCACTTTTGTTTTTTCAGAAAATGCTATCATGTGCTTCATTAATTATTTTGTTATTGCAATGCTACATTTGATGCAGTTTTGTCCTTTAACTCTTGACAGGCTGGGGAATTTGAAAACGACCCACATAGCAAAATGTCTCTGGCCCAGCTCTGGCCCACACAATCAGCTTTTGCTTGGCCCACATACGCAGTGAACTACGGTACAAACATGGACCATATCTGGGCCAAATCTCAGCCAAGTTAATAACCCATAACTAAGCCTGAACTGGGCCAGATTTTATGGTTTATTATGGCAAACTTACATGGCCCACATATCAATTATTAACATCTGGGCCAAACACTACAATTTAAATCTGGCCCAAGTATTGTGTGCTGCCTTAAGAAGGTGACACTTCTGCCAAACCAGGGCCACGTTTGGCTCACATGCTGTATGCCAGTGCCAGATGAATGCCTGCTGTGCCAGATTTATGCCAAATCTGGGCCAGAATTTATTGTTACCTGGGTATGTGTAATAAAACATTAAGCTTTGAAATCATAATTGCATTGCAGTATTTTAAGTACCAAATATTTGAAGCTTTTGTAATATATGTCTTTGTGGAAAAGTAGCTTCAATGTACCTGCTTTTTAGAAGGTAACTTGTAGTGTAACTAGCTACTTTTTCAGTAAATTTTAGTTTTTTTTTGTTTTGTGATGAAAAGTTTGTAGCTTATCAAGTTATGAGAGTATAGTATAGTATATTAAGTATGTGTTTATGAATCATCAAAGACCAAAATTTCAGGAAAATGTTATACAATACTTACAAAATAAAATACTTACAAAAAAAAGTTACATCCATCTTAGATGTCCTGAAATTGATTTAGTACAATTAACATGCACTATTTTGAATCACTTTCATCATTGAACTGTCCCTTTAAATATATACTATGCTTAAAAATGAATGACTACAATTATTATTATTACAAATTATTACATTATTACAAAGGTGATTTCCTTTGAATAAGTTTTTAAAAATGTTGTCACCCAAAGATGTGGCTGCTTATGACTTTCAGTGTCTGAACAAAACCAACTACAATAAAACATTGCTCAAAATATTCTATAGTCCACACTAAAAAAGGTTATTCTGGATTTTGGAATGACATTGAGTTGAGTAAATGACAGAATTTTCATTTTCGGGTAAACATTTCCTTAAACAGCACACAAATATAAAGTCCTTTTTATTATACTTCCAAACCACATCTACAACAGCAACATCTCTTCATTGAGGCAGAGGCTGGCAGAAAGCCAATCCTCCAGG